>JAWPHD010008353.1:35000-116187 GCA_037043455.1 Cyrtodaria siliqua | reverse complement strand
ACCATATGTGTGGGGTTTTACAATTTTATTCAGCTTATTTCACATATAACTACAGTACTACTGTCCCTGTTCTACTAGATAATTCTTTGTTGTGACACACTAAAGTAGTAAATCTACAATGACAGCCGCGTTCAAGTACTGCAGTTTTACCCTGGTCCTTACTGGTCAGGGGACAGTTTTGATTTTTCTTATATAGTAGAACAAGAGGCTTCTATGTACGAAACAGCTAAGTACATGTAAACCTGCGAAATTTTGTTTAGTGTTGATGAGAGCGTTTGCAAGCGTCTGACCTGCTGCCTAGAGTACCATGTTGACGGTCAATGGTTCGCCTTCCCAGGTGGCGAGATCCCCCTGGGGAATCTTACACCTGACATTTTGTTATATTCATGTTGCCAGTATATTGAGTATACTGATCAGTATAAGGATGCATCTCCCTTAATCTGTAACCGCGTCAAGCCAGACACTAGAAGTAGGTAATAAAAGGTGTACTTTACTTCTGGTCGTTACCTAGTTTGGTTTTCTCTTTAGCTGCAACTACTATTGTTGTACAGTACGATTGCTGGAAACATCCTGAGATGTTTATTATTTTTGTGATGTAAGTCTTTAGTTAGTTTCTCTGGATAGTTGTGACTTTATTGTTAGAGATGTTCCTTTTGATGGGATGTAGTTTTGTCTTACACTTGTCCTTGTCTATTCGGGTCCCTGAAGACAGGATAATAGCGAGGATGGTGCGCATATAAAATCGATTCAAGCTAACCAGTAGGGCTATTATCTACTGACCGTTCCAAGTCAGAACCCTGTCATCACACAAACTTCTTGTTGTTTTTTGTCTCTATGATTGTAGTTTCAAGTCTTTCTTGCAGTCTCAGTGCGGGCCTACGATGCCATTGTTTTCGGACGCCTGTGGTTTCTATTAGAGGCCTATATATCATTTAGTATATATTATGTGTGTACACAATTGTAAAAACCGTATCTGTATTACATGCAGAGTAACCTCCACGACATATTGATCAATACTTCCCAGATACAGTCCAAGTAAATCTAAAACGCATCACTAACTAGGGACACACCGTGTCTTCTTTACCCAGGAACACTGGGGTAATTAACGCTCATGAAGCAGATTTAAATAGATGATAAGATGACGTTTAGTTAGAATGTGATGAGAAAGGGACCAATAAACTTGATTGACATATGAAAGGAGATCTTCAGGTAAAGTTTGAACCCCACGGCCATACTCCATTGTTTATTAGTATATTATTCTTTAGAAATGAGAAAAAGTTTTTCTACGCAAAACCCTGCACCCAAACGCAATGGCTCACGTAGGTGACCAATTAATATGTCACATGTCTACTTGGACAATATACAACATAAAGAGTGAGTGACCGTGTTTACGAACATGTCAAAATAAACGTAGGGCTCATATTTTGCGGATATTTAGGTGCCTTAATATATTTTTGGTATTAACCGTATTGCAATGTCATTTGTCTTGTCTTATTCCTGTTCACGTCATATGGCAATACCATGTTCGGGATTGTTCACCGTCACTATGCATACTCCATCTTTGGGATGGCTCAAATGTTCGTACTATCGACGATTTTAAATATGGATTCAGCTCAACACGGGGGGATAAAGGGCATGAATCTGTAAGCAATTTTCACTACCGTTCATGACATTTCTCAATCAACCGAGGATACAGAAATATTTTTTGTCATTGGATTCGTTTTCGAGCGATTTCCAACTTTTTTAATTTCAAACTCTTAATATATCATCAGTACGCCTGCAGTTGATCTGTGTGGCAGGGAGCGAAAGAGGCACAAAGAAAATACCGAGTAGTCTACCCTCATTGCAAGCAGTACTGACCATAAAATGCATTCACAATTTGGAGAAGAAATATCATTTCGTGTGTGGTTTTTACCCGATTACCCCCTAGGGGAGCCCCAGCGGATGAGCCCACATACGAAAACTTATTGTGCATGTGCACATCCTCAACTAAGAACATCATCACAAATGAGCTTGAAAATATCAAAGTCTCCAAAGAGTATAGAGGGTAGTTAGTGTCACAAGTGATAATTCTGTAATGGTAAATTAATGCAAGTTCCCCCAATTGTAGAGGGTCCCCTTTATCAGGAGGTCAAAACCCGTTTTAATATATGTTGTGCCCCGAGTCACTAAATGACGCATAGCAAAATTGGGATCAAATGCATTACATTTGACAAGGATATGATTTTTTTTACCGGATTACCTCTAGAAGGACCCCAGTGGATGGAGCCAAAATACGAAATCTTATGCGCATCTACACATCCTTAACAAGAAACACAAACCATACACGAACTTGATATCTCAAAGGGTTCAAAAGAAATAAACTTCACAATGCGGAAACTATGTATAGTAATTAACTACAGAGTTTCCCGCAAGTTAGTTTTCCTCAATTATGTCCATGGAGAGGGACCCTTTATAAAGAGGGTCAAAATCTTGTTTTATATATGTTATGTCTAGAATCAATAAATGACCATTACCAAATTTTGAATCATAACCATTCACATTTGGACAAGATATGCATCTTCGTAACTTTTGACCCGCTAGGGGGCCCAGTGGGTGGAGTCAAATCCGAGACATTTTTGCTGATATACACATCCTAACTAAGACAGGCCACCATACATGAATATTCAAAGGGTATAGAAGGAGAAAGTGTCATAAGACTAGCGTTCAGCCATCTTTGAAAAGGGAAAATCCAAAATGGATGGGGTATGGTTAATTGAAATTTTCATCCAAATGCATATTATAGGCATTGAACAATGTCAATCATATAATAGATGACTTTAATTCAACACTATTGATGTGAACATAATATCATGAAACCAATATTTATTTGGCAGAAATGAGTGCTCTTATTGTGCCAATGTTTTTATCACAACAGTTAACTCATTTATGTTTAATACATCCAAAAATATAGTTGCCATTTATATATAAGTTTGACGATTTAAAACCCGTCAGTGCCACACTATACTATAGCATTGATATTGTTTTGAAAGTACATGCCATTGAAAGAATAGCTTGTTTTTTTTTACAATGATTGACTTTGAAATTTGGATGATGTGATAACATGTCGTATTTTAATTTAGAAATGATGTCTCGTGTGCCATTTATAGATAAATGGACAGTTCTATGGACCATTTTATAAAAAACCAAAACATCTTCGAGTAAAATGAGTACCAAACTTTAGTCGAATATAAAGTGGCATTATTTCTTGCCAAATAAATATTGTTTCTAATATTATGTTCACATCAAGTAAGTGTTGAATTTCTCTGTCATCTATTATATCATTGACATTGTTCATGCCTATAATATGCATTTCGTTGAAATGTCATTTAACCATACCCCATCAATTTTGGATTTTCTTTTCAAAGATGGCTGACCGATAGTCCCATAAGTCCGAAACTCTGTAATAGTAAATTTCTGCAAGCTCCCTAAGTGTGCCCTGTTAGAGGGCCCCCTTTACACAGGAGGACAAAACATAAATGTTTGTGCCTCGAGTCATACCAAATTAGAACAATAATTTATTCAAATTTGGACAAGAAATGCAATTTGTTGTGTTTTTTAACCGGATAACCCTCTATTGGGCACGAGAGTAAAAACGGAGCCAAAATACGAAAAATTATTGCGAACCTACACATCCTTAACTTTAAGAAATACACCACACCTGACTTGAATCTCAAGTGTGAATGAAAATGTATTAACGTCACAAGCCCGTATATCGTAATAGTAGAATTACTTGCAAGTTCCCCAAGTTGATACCCCTGTATAGGAGGAGCCCTTTATGCAGGAGGTCAAACCCCGTTTTATGTATGTTATGCCTCGATGTTTTTTTAAATTTTACCCGATTAACCACCCCACCATTAAAGGGGGCCCCTGTGGCAGAGCCGAAATCCGAGGACCTTACTGCGCATCTACAACATCCTAAATAAGAAATTACGCCACACTTGAACTTGCGATCTCAAAGGGGTGTAGAAGGAGTTAGCTTCACAAGGCCGAAAGCTCAGTAAGAGTATATACCGACCGCAAGCCCCCGCGCCCTCACCCCACAAAGGGGATCTCTAATAGAGTGGGACTCTTTCGTGAATAAATTGTGCACTTTGTGTTAAAAGCATGAAACTTGGCACACTGATAGAGAGATACGCTCCCTAGTCAGCGGACGTATTTACCACTTCGTTTAAATTAGAATATTACATAGACATTTAATAACCGATTGCAAAGGAGGAGTATGATAGAGATTGACAAACCAACATTTTGTTGCTATAGGGCCAACCGGAAAAAATCCAAGATGGCCGCCAAATCCAAGATGACCGTCAAAATAATATGATTATTCTTATTTATTTATTTTTGATTTTTTAAGTTTTAACAGGTAGTTTTTATTTTAGTGGTATGCGGTTTAAGGTTTCCTAAATAATAACATTTTGATGTCAAAACAACTAATATGACGATACAATTCAAAATGGCCAGTGAAAAACTGTTTTTGTTTTTTAAATTACATAGAGTTTTGCTTGAAAATAGCCTTATTTTAATGCAAGTTCGTTGCCTTTATCGGCCTTTACAATCAGAAAAGAAGGTCAAAGTCTAACCATTTACATTGTTACCTAGTATAAAGGGTTCAAAGTGTTAAATAGCCAGAAATTTCAGGTAGCTAGGAAGCTAAAGTAATTCGACCCTATTGTCATTGCCATCAACTCAAACAAATGATTCCCAGTTTGCATGTACACTTTAATTCGATTGCACTCTTCTACTTACACCTTTGCCACATGTCATTGTTGATTATACTGATCGCCCAAACCGGACAATATATACTCTGGCTTGTAATTCTGTAGTTGGTCTTGTTGATAAAGATAGTGAAGACATGCTTGAAGCAGTCTGCACATTGTCTTGCAGCTCCAGGTTTAACATGCTGACTATAGCTCTAACCATCTAAAAGAACATTATCAACATCGGGAGCTTTATATATGGTGCCTCAAAGTGTTTCTTCACACATTGTTACCAAATCTGATGTTGTACCAGATCGCAACTTAACCAAAGCTAGAGAAGAGACGAGAGGGAGCCTTGGTTATCGTGGCGAAAAGAGTCATCAATGTCACCAGTCGCGAAGTTGACTGGAAACATAGAATTGGGCAAACAATGAACACTTCTTCTTTAGAGAATTAATTGTCTGCCTTTCATGTGTCACCTTTTGGTTGATTTACTGGACAACTGGACAAACTGCCCTCTAACCAGCCACCTAGGTTTTTCATAGCTGTTTTTTCAATATTTAGCAATCCAAAACATCTAAATCAATGACCAGTGTATAGCAAATATAAGGCTTAATAACAGTATATTTAATAAGGATATCTTCCTATATAGAGCACATGTATAAATAAATACCATTTAGTTTTAGTAGTATAACCATTTTCTCAGAAAGCTAAAACAATGTTGTTTTCTGTCGAATTGAAAGTAGTTAACCGTAATATTTACACAGATGTAATATTTACCAATTACCAATTTACCAATTAAGCATTGCTGGTGGATTGGATTTCTCTAATTAAGATGAACAGAGCTAAGAATATAAGTGATAATAACATCAACATGTATCTGGTGATGTCTTTATTCATTTGAACATACATATAGAATTAAAAACACGTGGATGAACGGTATAAATATGGTTTATCTTGGAAAATATCATGTTTATCACAATGATTGTTTTACTATTAAACTTACATGTTGCGAATCAAGGGTATACATGTTGAATTTTACTATTACAAGAAGATTTGTATATTAAACTTGCCAAGATGTATTGATTTTTTATTGCTGTTATATATTTCTGAAGTCAGTAGGTGAATTTTGCTGGTTTGTTGGCGTCTGCCATTTTCAATTTGGGCGGCCATATTGGATTGTTTTGTATGGCCCTATAGCCAAACATGTTTGATATGATGTCATCTATTACTGTGCGGAGTTTCATACTTTTAACCCAAAACTGAATTTTATCCTCAACTCTATCTATGGCCTTGTATCACCAAGCATGTTCAATTTGCAGATCCATTACTTATGCTTCGGAAAGAATAACAAGCATACAATTACAAAGGGCAATAACTCTAATTTGAATGAGACATAGTTACGGTTCTTGCACACTGCACTTTCTCTTATAGCCCTCTTATCATTTTGTGAAGTTTCATTGCAGTCTCATTATGTAGTTTTGAAGTTATGCTCTGGACAAAGATTTCTAAGTAAAAAATTACAAAGGGCAATAACTCAAATTTGAATGAGACAGAGTTACGGTTCTTGCACTCTGCACTTCTCTCATAGCCCTTTATCATTGTGTGAAAGCTTCATGCAGTCCCATGAGAAGTTTTGAAGTTATGCTGCGGACAAAAAATTATATAGTATAACATTACAAAGGGGGCAATAACTTTAATTTAAATGATGACATAGTTACGGTTCTTGCACTTTGCAACTTTTCTCTCATTGCCCTCTATCATTGTGTGAAGTTTCATTGCAGTCCCATCAGCAGTTTGGAAGTTATGCTGTGGCCAAAATATAATATAAAAATACAAAGGGGGCAATAACTTTAATTTAAATTATGACATAGTGACGGTTCTTACAACTCTTAACTTCCTCTCATTGACATTCTATCTTTGCTTGAAGTTTCATTGCAGTCCCATCAGTAGTTTTGACGTTATGATCCGGCGACAGAAAGTCTAAGTATAAAACTACAAAGGGCAATAACTCTTAATTTGAATGATGACAGAGTTACGGTTCTTGCACTCTGCACTTTCTCTCATTGCCCTTCTAGCTGTGTGTGAACTTTCACTGCAGTCCCTTAAGTAGTTTTGAAGTAATGCCCCGGACGAAACATTCTACGTATAAAATTACAAAGGGCAATAACTCTAATTTGACTTAAGACATAGTTACGGTTCTTGCACTCATGCACTTTCTTCCATCGCCCTCTATACATTGTGTAAGTTTCATTGCAGTCCCATAATTAGTTTGTCAAGTTATGATCCGGGACAATTATTTCAAAGTATAAAATTTGCACAGGCCAATAACTCTAATTTGACTTATGATAGAGTTTACGGTTCTTGCACTCTGCACTTTCTCTCATTGCTTTGTATCATTGTGGACGTTTCATTGCAGTCTTTTAGTGGTTTTGGAAGTTATGCTCCGGAACAAAAGCGGGACGGATGGAAGGACGTAAGGAAGTAAGGGACCGACAGGCCGGAAGGACAAGAGCGGCGACTATAAATTCGGGATGCATAATAAAAAAATATTCCTTCAACAAGTCTACACCTTTCCAAAAAAAATTACCAGGTGTGCATCAACTAATTTAAAAAAAAAGAATTTTAACTTGGCGTATAGACATCGTTTGTTTCTCTTCTGCCAAATCAAGACAAAGGGTATATATTACTGAAGCGAAAAAAAAACGCAACTCGGGAATTTTTGCTATGAATTTGTTTGGTACAATATGCTGCTGTTAATCGAATTGGTACATGGCTACGTAAGACCTTTCCTTCCGGAAAAAAGTCTAAACTAACACATAACACAGCAAATAGTATTCTTCAAAGTTTCATTATTGACAGAGTGCGCGTTTGGCTCGAAACGTGCGAGCAAAACTTAGGATGCAACATTTTGCAAACTATTGTACGTTAAAACAGTACTGAAATGGCTCAAGTTTTGTCTAAAAGGAACTTCAACATTTATGAATTTCATTTTACAAAGGTGTAATGTGATTAAAACTTCTACAACATTCACAGTTGTGTCCTTCTCTAATTACACGCAACTTTTTTTTTACAAAACATCTTGGATTTCTTTTAAAATATTATGTGGAATTAAAGTGTGCAGTATATACAATATATAGCGGAAATTCCTCCCGTGTTCGCGTTTCTTTTTCACTTCAGTATATATAGAGCTGATTAAAGAAAAATGACCTGCTAAACGATCAAAGGTGTGGGTTCGGCCGTTTGAATCTTATGTAGAGTCGTTTTTGTGGCCTTGAATTTGAAATATTAATAATTATGAAGAATAACTTTATTGTGCCTCGTCATGCGTCAATGGAGGTTCGAGGTCATCTCCATAAACCTAACAATAATATGCATAAATGCAATCAATTGCAATAGGTCCAAACATGACCTTGAGCAAACATAATAAACGTTCACTAAAACACTCTGGTTCTGGCAGACAGTGCTGCTTCAAAAACATACAATTTAGATATAAATGTAACAGTGTATAATATGTATATAATAGGATTATTACTAGAGTAACGTGTTCTGGACGTTTGTATCACCTCGAGTAGGTAAATGCCAGATCAAGGATCTCACGAGAGGCGGAGCCTCGAGTGTGATCCTTGATCTGGCATTTACCTACGAGAAGTTATACATAAACTTCCAGAAAACGTTACTCTAGTAATGATCCTTTTATTATATACCTCCTACATATTATTACAAAGTATAATATTTACATTTCTGTTGCATACGTATGCAATAAAGAAGATTTATAAATGTTTCAATGTTTATTTTCAATAAAGCGCAGAAGGAAAATGGGCTTATCTTAATATATTTGGGGTGTAGCTACAGCTTTCATTGGTGTAAACGCTTGAATTTTTAGAAATTTCCCGGTTCTATTTTAAGTAGGATAGTGATACGGAATATATTTTTAGTAGCATACTGATACGGATTCAGAAAACCTCTAGAGGTAATACAGCTTTTTGTTTTCCACTGTAAGAAAATAAAGGTTCTATGTATATAGTTATTGATAGGTATATGATAAATTTATCATGACTAGAGTAGCGTGTTCTGGACATGTGTATCACCTTTTGTAGGTAAATGCCAGATCCAGGATCACAGAACACGCTACTCTAGTAATAATCCTATTTTACATGCATTTCAAAATGGTAACTTGTTCTTATTTTTAAACTTACAAAGAGCGCTATCAAAGTTAAACAAATTCACGAGCATTAACGTAAAGCATATGGTCTCACACCACAATTAATTTTCCCATAGGGTTATTGTACAGCCTTTTCCAACATCTGAGCTTCAAAGCAGGGCAGCAGACATTGTTGTTGGTTTAATATCTTCAGTATAGCCAAGACCAGTAATTTAAAACAATAAAATACATAAGTTAGCCAGGTTGGTTTATTTTCTCGCTCATGTTTTGTGAACCCTATGGAAAATACAAAATTCATACACTATCTAGCTGCATATATGTGGTGCTTCGGTCAAACAATTCTGAAATTTGAATGAAACCTCATATCAACATAGGATGTTCTGTATCATCTGTCTTTTACACTGCAGATGTATGCTAAAGCAAAGAAAAACCTATTTTTCAAATAAAGAGTTGCCTAAAATTGAGAAAAAATAGAATTATTTTCTGTTTTCCTTTTATCTCTAGGTCTGTGAGCTTTCAGGGGAGATAATAGAGGTGTGAGACCATATACTTAGGTAAGAGTTTATGCAACCGCATGAATGGTAACGATTTACTGCAGGGTAATTTCATGTCATAATACGCGAATACTCGCGGTAAATAGATAATATCAACAATTATCTGTCCGAATTTATTCGCGTATGACATGTATTTAATTTTGACAACAAGGGATCGTTTACACTGATTTCCATAACATTTAGGTTGTAGGTTTTATTTCATTTTTTAGACGGTAAGCTCATTGTAGAACAAATTGTTATCCTACTTCTATACTCTCACTTTGGAACCAATAATTACAATGGCGCTCGTAGGAAGTTGTTATATAAACAGTTTATTAATACACGTACAATGGTTGCTTGTAGATATAACATACTCGCTTATGTCAGTGGAAAACTCTCTTTGAGTTGTTGAAAAGAAACGATACTGATGGGTTTGCGATATAAGGGTTTGCGATATTAACCCGGGAAAGCGATGATAAAAAAGCAAATATCCATAGAAATAAGGTTACCATTGCTGTTCCATTGGAGACGACTTGGATAAAAGTAACACAGTCTGTACTGTAGCTGACCATAAACTCCAAGATGTATTGTCTGTGTATGTTACCACCTCGTCCCTGTATCGCTATCCCGATTACAAGCTTGATGCTATCAAAACGTGCCTGAAAAACAAACAGAAACATTTCACCGGTGCTCGTTTCCTTTAGCTTGGAGGCTTTGGGGGCTTAAACTAAACAAGGGTGCACCAAAACTATTTCTTACCCTAGAGTTATTCCAATAAAACAGGACAGTGTAAGTAAAGAATGTCCGAAAGGCCATATCCACTAACAAATAGGCAATAAAAGTATAACAACAATATGGTCAATATATATAAATATAAAAAAAGTATAGCCTACACAGTCAAAAAGAAGCAAGGAATCAATGACGCAAAAGATTATAAACCATTAAGGGCACGACAAGACAAGATTGGAGACAAACATCAAACATTTTCGTCCTTTCAGGATTTAGATAGACGTCATCTTAGGGTCCAAAATCTGTCTTGCCAGTGCACAAAATCAAAATGGAAAGAATAATGTTCAATATATAATCCGGATCAAGAGAGGTTTATGTTTAGGCTTTGATGGAATCTTCCTGAGCATCTGGTGAGGGACTCAGCATGAAATCTGATAGAAATACAAAAAAAGACAAGTGGCGCAAAATTCGTACCTATTTGGATACCAACAAAGTGTCTCTAAACAATAGTTCCATGCCTGACTAAAATATTATCTAAAGGAATATATTAAGCTTTTCACATGACAAACATGTCGTTTTTTAATGGTGCCTAGTTTGTAAGAGGATTTCTTTATCTACACTGTCACGTTTTATTTGAATGACGATATGGTAAGAGTGAGGTGCACCCTAGACCTAGTTTAAAAGCCCAGAGGCTTTTTAACCACTGACCATTGCAAGATGGTTCCCATATTTGCTTGTGGTGTCTTAAACTTAGCTTGTTTGTTTTATAAGGACTTATAAGAAGAAAATTGATGTGAAAAAACTTATTTGCTTTGTACTATTCACATAATTATAAGTAATGATTTGCAAAAATGGAGGAAAAACTAGCGGGATACCGACAGTTTAAAAAAATAAATAGGTGTATGTATCTCTTAAAACAAATGAACTTAAAGCTACACAATCCATATTTAATAATGTAAAGCACACCAGCGCAATATATATGTATAGTTTATTTTGCGCTACAGTACAGGGTGTCGACTTGTGGTTTACGATTGACACAATTTAAAAATGGCTAATTCGTGTATCGCTCTGTTGAATTTGAAATCGAGTACTGAAGAAACACGGTATATAAGGATCTCGATACTGTATAGACTTGTGCAACAAGGCGAGGGTAAATAATACCTTTTCGATCGATCGAACAGACTTATATCCATACACGGTAACTTTGTCTAATACAACACAATACAATCATGCACTATAGCTGAAACAGTGGCTCAAACACGGAATAAATGTACTGACCTAAACAAAGTATTTTTATAAGTCCACTTTATTCATATTAATATCACACGACAATTAAATTAATACCAATAAGTAACACGAACTGTCGAATTCGTGACACAAACACTGACACTATTTTGTTTATAACATATATGTTATTGATTAAGCGGTACATGAATATATATGCAATTCTCATGATCATGCTGAAATAAATGATCTAAAGTAAACGTGTACCTTTCGGACAAATTTATTTAATATGTGTGTCTTACTAGTACCCCGTTTATGACGCCGCTTATGTCGCTATTTCTTTGACATACATGTGTTTATCAAATATATTTCTTGTATTACACGGATTATAATTTAAAATATAAGATACGAGCTGTAATGTTAGTGTTTGAGTGTTATGTTGCATCCAGTATAATTCATTTACAGTGTAAACGCTTTGTTGAAATCTATGCAGTTGAGTGTTGCGTGTTTGAAGGTATTGATTATGTGTATTGGATCGTTTAATTTGGCGATTTTGCTATGCCTGACCATTTTCCTAAATTAAACGTGTCCTTCATATACCCGTATTCCAGGTGCATATACCCGTATTCCAGGTGAAGCGACGTCAACAAAGTTTCTTAAATGCGATAGTCATCTCCTACTTTTAAAGCGCGAGAACAAATCTTGTATATATCCAAAACGGTAAAACATACAATCCAAGCCTAGCAAAATATAATAGTTGCAAAAGAAAGTGTACACTGAATTTTCTTTAGATTTAATTGTATAAAGTTGTTTTTAGAATTAAATTGACAAATTCCAAAATGAATATGCCATGTTTGGTACCAAAGTTGTTATCATTCCATTGCCAATATCATGTTGTCATTTGTTTTTCAATAGGTTGAATCATTAAGGGACTGTCGCTTGATAAAGAAGATAGGTGTAGAGTAAAATTTTCAAAGTGTACCCTTTCTTTTGCAACTGAGTATATTAGCAGGTGATACACACTATGTATTGTCGTTGAAAGAATTTGTTTTTATATGGACTGCGTAGCTTTAATACGTGTGTGTTGTCCAGACTTCTGGAGTTATTGGGTATATATGTGTGCGCTCCAATCATTTGCCTTTAATATAGTCTTATTTTAAAATCATAAACATGACCGAAAAATAACCCAAATGTCATACACGTATAAAAATAAACCCTTTTGTGTTTGTGTTGTCTTATTGGCCTTTTATTCATCTTTAAAGTCGTTCTTTGCTTCTGTGTGTGTTTGTGGTTGACTGTCGTCCTTAAATTCTGCTTTTCCTGTTCGATTTTTATATCTATATTTAAGATAATTAGAAAAAAGATTAAAGTGCTATTGAGATAAAACAAAATCACAGCATAAAACGAAACAGTGAACACGTATTTACCTGTATCCACTGATGGTTGTCTTTGATACCGGAAGTCCATGCCCCATCTCCATATGTTGTTTCTATGGTGTTCAGCCTCGACCATTTCGCGCTGTTAGGGTCTGAGCCATCATCATGATAATAAGTAGATGAAGCAGTGAGTGCTTCGTCTGGAATTCCATTTGGCCCGGATATTAGGTAATCTGCAATAATATACATTTATTATAATTAGCACTAACGTCTGCAGCGTTTGTAAATTAGTATAGTTTAGTTCAAAAATATTTATTTAATATCGATTGTAACGAAAGCTTTGTGAACTTACTTTAATCACTCTCGATGTTATCATGGGTGAAACCAGAACTTACACTCTCGATGTTATCATGGTGAAAACCAGAACTTACACTCTCGATGTTATCATGGGTGAAACCAGAACTTACACTCTCGATGTTATCATGGGTGAAACCAGAACTTACACTCCCGATGTTATCATGGGTGAAACCAGAACTTACACTTTCGATGTCATCATGGGTGAAAACAGAATCATGGGTGAAACCAGAACTTACACTCCCTATGTTATCATGGGTGAAACCAGAACTTAACAAGGTCAGATAAATTGTCTTGTTCAGGGACACCACACATATGGTCACGGTGGGATCTGAACCCACGCCGTTTCGATTCTGGGTCCAACGCTCTACCACTGGAATACAGATTTTTATGTATGTAAACGGTATGTATAGAGCTTTATTATGTAGCTATTAATTATATGGAGGAGGGATACATGAATAATATAAGTTATATGAATGTTGACTGTATTTATGACATTATTGTAGATTTGATATATACTACATTTGATATAAAAGTATGAAAGGAGAATTTTAGAAATCGTCGAACACGTTAAATACAAAACAATATTGCAGTCTCGGTTTGACTGAGACTGTTCATGAACGGTAGTGAAAAGTGCTTGCTACCGTTCACGCCCTATGGCCCAGGGTTGAGCAGAACTCAATATTAATCATGTCAATAGTACAGAAATTTAAGCTATCCTGAAGATGCTATGCATATGGTGGTGAACATGGAACCTTCAATGCGGTATGTTCACGCCATTCCATGGCCAGCGGCCCAATCGTATAACACAATTAATTGTTGAGTTTTATGCTGCTGGTACAAGCAGCCTCCGTAAAATGATTGAAATCTTCGTGCTTAGCAAACCTTGAGTAGTATATTTCAAGAGAAACAACAACCGAGTAAATGTGCACATAGTAGTAAATATACCTGAACAAGAGAAATGAAATGTTTTTTTGTTTTTTAATTCTAGGATATGTCCGAAATCAGCTTTAAGTTCAGAGGTGAATATTGCAGTCTAGCCAAAGTAGACAAGTGAATGCATAGTTCCAACTTTTGCTATTAGCTCCATACACTTCATTTGCATATGAAATTATTTGTTAATTGATCAAATTACTTAAAATTTCACGTGTCTGAGCTACTTAATTTCAACAACTTTTCTAAATTTGAGCAAAATTAAAATTTATAGATAGGCGAAGTTACTATAATTATGATCTATAGACATACAGGAAGTAAATCACTGTGGTATTCATGCCTGGTGTAGACTGTGGTATTCATGCCTGGTGTAGTCGAAAGGAGATCCCAAATATATAATCCCTAATTTTTTTTGTGTTAAAAGGCATTTTTGTGTATTTAAGGCCTGTTTTTTCTGGCATAAATGGCTATATTGACTTGTTTGTGAGAGCTAAGAACCATTTGCATGGTTGTATGATGATTTTATTTATCAACTTGAAATATTTAAAAGTGAAAGTAGAACACATTTAAGAGGTGCCGAATGAATGCAGCTTGTTCACAGTGTCAACAAAGATCAAAATTAAATTTTCTTTTCTTATATGCCACATGACCCCCTCTATTCTCAGCAGTTTGATAGAGAGGTCTCATGACTAAGAGTATGTAAGTGAACCTTAGTTTGAACTTCATTTTGAAAAATGCCTAACTAGAAAGCTTGGAAAATATAATCTCTACCAGAGACATTTCTGCCTCTGTCAACGTCAAAGAAAGTAGGGCGAACGGTTAGGTCACGTGATTATTCAAAACAGTTATGACGATGTTTATAAATCCTTTTGCGTGATCCGCAAAGATAAAATATAGACCTATATTAAATATTTTCAAATTAGTTTTCTCTGAGTTATTTTTTTTATAGTAATTTTCGGCTATCGAGCTTCGGTTTGAAATGTTTACATATGCGTATCGATTCAGGAGACCCAAGTACCTATTTTTTTGTAGTAAAATAGTCCCGATTAAAACTAAATTGTTTTCGTGCATTATTTCAAATCTTGCAACATCTAATTTGCAGATATTCTGAAAATTATATTTACACAAGAAACAAATAAGTTTCAGGCAAACATATTCCAATTTAACAGGTTTTACCAAACTCTTGTAATTTAGTAGAGAGTACAAGGAACGATAACTCTGCGTGTAGATTGTGGAAAATAGTGTAGAGGACTCAGTGGGATTTGTTTTACTTCCGGTACATACTACACCAATTCATTTTCCATAGGCCTACATTATAGCTCTAAGCTCTGTACTGAGTTCCCTAATATAGGAAGCTATATTTTTTATTACTTTTTTTGAAAGACCTATCTTAGTTTTATCAAAAACACATACATAAGCCATACGTTGAGTATGTTTTGAAAAAGCTGTTTGGGTCAGATGGTGCTGACCCACCTACTTGCATGTAGAAACATGAGGAAAATGTAAAATATTCTTCTTTTTTTGATTATGCAACACATTATGAATACATTGCACAAATGTATGATTTAACCTTTATAAGTACTCTTCAAAAGTTGAATTTTAATTTTTTAGCAAGATATTTTGGTTTGTTTATCTTGTCAACCAATCAAAATTAAGAGATTCTGTGTAATAGCTCCGAATTTACCCTGAAACTTTTCCCCTGCCCGCTGATTGGTTGGTAATTGATGTCGTCTGATCTAAATGAAACATCTGTGCGTGTGAGACAGACCGACATAGCCCTAAGTTCCCATAAATATGGAGCTAGACCGGGTACCATGTTTATCCTTATTTCTGAAACAATTAACTTGCTTCTAGCGAAAACCGCATGAAAATTGAAGGTAAGCTGGACATGCTGCACTACTTTTTGTGAAGCACAGTTTGAAGTGTACTTTGGTCATTTTGACCTCAGAATTTAAAAAGAAGGCGTTTACTTTCAGTTTGGAAAATCTTTTGGGAAAAATAGCTGGTCAGCGAATCATCTAAGGCCCATTTTTGTGTTGCACTGGGCATGACTGATACTACATTGTGTGTGTTATATGGCCAGCATAGTCAGGATTGGATATTTTCGGGTAGGTATTTATTAACAACCCTATGTAAAAATAATGGTGATCTAGGTCCATATTGCTGCATTGTGTAATTAATCTCTGATAAGACGCATAGGTAAAGAACCACTATTAGTCAGCTGGCTTGACAGACAGGTCGGAACTATATATTATAACATGTCGGTTATCGAAACGAACATAAATCCTGCTGTAGCATTGTCACTCGCACTACATCGAATAATATTCTATGATAGAATTGTGTGTTCATGGTGTATATTTTTAAACTCTAAGTAATTCCCTAATACAATATCATTTCACTCACATTTTCATGGTACTTTGGCCCAATCAAAATTAAATCTTTAAATTACTCAATTAAAGTTGTTCGATTCATTAATAACCAAGAACGTCTGTTCAAGGCAATGTTCTGAAAAAAAATACACCCTGAATATGCTCAATGTTAAAAACAGATTCAGTAAGTTGAGTTTGAACCATGTTCATAAAATCGTTTACAACATATGATAACCTTATTTATAAGAAACTGTTACTACAATTCTGATGTCCATACATATAATACTTGAAGAAGTTATTACAATTTGCATGTACCTAGTATTAGTCTACATCATCTTAGACGCTTGCATGTTTACAAGACAATCGTCTAGACAAGAACTCCTGAACAAAGTTTGATTTTTGCCGATACTCTGGTAAGGTTTCTGATTCGCTGAGACAAGAACACCTGCTATCCAAGATATGCAGAAAGGCAGAAAGACACTACATTTATATATAAACAAAGAGGGAAACTTCATCATTAAATCGACGAACTAAATGCGGATGGTAAGAAATACTTTAACAAGAGGTCAATGACCTTGAAGCTCTATTGATACGTTTTCGATAGCTAGATCAATATTCCTGTGAAGTTTCATGAAAATATTCGAGCAGTTGCTAGAGTAGTCGCTACAAGTTTTTACTACATAACTCTATGTAAACAAAGACGGCCGTGGTAGCCATGTCAAAATAATTAATAATTTTCAACAGGGACCAACACCATGTCATGCTGATCATTTTAGAAAAAGTCCCATATCAATATCACTAACAGTTTTCAAGAAGTAGTCACTACACATTTGTTTTTTAAAAATCTGGCGGCCATATTGAATTTCCAGCCGACCTGAAATTTTGCTAGGATCAACTAGATATCAAGAGCAACATTCCTGTGAAGTTTCATGAAAATCCGTCAAGTAGTTTCATAGGAGTAGTCGCTACAAGTTTTTACTATGTAACACTATGTAAACAAAGATGGCCGCTGGCAGCTATGTTTAACGTCGAATCAAAATGATTTTAGAAAATGACCAACCTCATGTCATGCTGATCGTTTTTGAAAAAGACCCATATCAATATCACTTATAGTTTTCAGTAGTAGTCACTACAAACTTGTTGTTTTTTTAAATCTATTTTTAGCCGTGGTGGCCATCTTGAATTTCCGGCCTGACTGAAATTTTGCTAGGATCAATTAGACATCAGGAGCAACATTACTGTATAGTTCAATGAAAATCCTTCAAGCAGTTCCAGAGGAGTAGTCGCTACACATTTTTATTATATAACTCTATGTAAACAAAGATGGCGACTGGCGGCCATGTTTAAAATTGAATCAAATATTTTTTGACAAGGATCAACATCATGTCATGCTGATAATTTTAGAAAAAGTCCCATATCAATATCACTTATAGTTTTCAAGAAATAGTCGCCACAAAATTGCATTTTTAAAATCTATTTTTAGCTGTGGTGGCCATCTTAAATTTCAGGCCAACCTGAAGTTTTGCTAAGATCAACTAGACATCAAGAGCAACATTCCTGTCAAGTTGCATGACATTCCATCAAGTAGTTTCAAAGGAGTAGTCGCCACAAGATTTTCCTATATAACTCTATGTAAACAAAGATGGCCGCTGGTGGCCATTTTCGATATCCAATCAAAATGAACTGTGGTTAGGACCAACTGCATGTCGTGCCAGTCATTTTGGTAAAGGTTCCAAATCAATATCTCCTATGGTTTTTCAGAAGTAGTCGCCAAAATATCGCAGTTTTAAAATCTATTTTTAGCCGTGGCGGCCATCTTGAATTTCTGGCCGACCTACTAGGATCAACTAGACATCAAGAGCAACATTCTTGTGGAGTTTCATGAAAATCCGTCAAGTAGTTT
Organism: Cyrtodaria siliqua; assembly: GCA_037043455.1. Taxonomy (NCBI): domain Eukaryota; kingdom Metazoa; phylum Mollusca; class Bivalvia; order Adapedonta; family Hiatellidae; genus Cyrtodaria; species Cyrtodaria siliqua. Next base: position 97,865 of record JAWPHD010008353.1, on the reverse strand, counting down.
CAGAGGAGTAGTCGCCACAAGGTTTTCCTATATAACTCTATGTAAACAAAGATGGCCAAGTTTGACATCCAATCAAAATGAACTGTTGTGCCAGTCATTTTGGTTAAGGTTTGAAATCAATATCACTTATGGTTTTTGAGAGGTAGTCGCCAAAAAATCGCATTTTAAACATTTATTTTTAGCAGTGGCGGCCATCTTGAATTTCCGGCCGACCTGATTTTTTGCTAGGATCAACTAGACATCAAGAGCAACATTCCTGTGAAGTATCATAAAAATCCGTCAAGTAGTTTCAGAGTAGTATGTACAAAAAGAAGTTAACGGACAGACGGACGGACGGACGGACAACGAACGACGCACCACGGCATAGCTAATAAAACAATGATAATTACGGTCACGTGGTTCCAGTTGGTTCCGGTTTCAAATTTGTTTCTGCACAACTTGTGTTTATATTTAGAATCAAGCGTCGAAGATGATAAGACTAACCTAGTATAAATAGTCTACGACTTGTTTTATAATAATGCAGTTGGGGTCTGGAATCACAAATCACCGTCTTTAAAAAACAAAACAAGTGAATCTATTTCAATTAGAATTTTAGGATTAGTGAAATTGCACATGTGGTTGTTATTTACTGTTTTAGTAAGATAGCAGAGATGGAGTAGGGCGTAAATTTGATGTGTTTTTATTTTCATTTTAAGGGACACATGGCAATCTTAATTATTATCAGACATTACAATTAGCACATCGATTTATTAACAAAGAATGATGTTCACTATAAACCTGCTTGCATGTTTTTTTAAAATTAAATGTAATAACATGTTGGTGTTTTCAGTTTCTCTTTGTAATTCTACCATGGGTTAAAAATAAGCAATAATCGGTGCAATATTATAAAAAAAATAGTAGCAAAATCAATTTGCTTTGAACTATTCACATAATTATCATTAATAATTTACAAATGTGCAAAATAAGAAGAGAAATTAATGGGACGCCATGACTTTTAAAGAAATCAAGATTACTGTGTATCCCTTTAATATACACTTACAAAAACCAAGAGTATATTAAAATCGCCTCCGTTTGTCCGTCTGTCCGTCCATCATTCCATCCGTTACCATATCTCCTCCTAAACCTGTGGACGGAATTCAACCAAACTTAGGGATGACTTCACCATATGATGACGGCGTGCAATAGCACCATTATTTTTGGCTCTGCACTCAGGGGCCCTCGGGGTGGGGCGGGTGGGTGTGGGTGTGTGTGTGTGGGGGTGGGTAGGGGGTTCAAAATGTCAAAAATCATTTTCCCATATTTTGGCACGTAACTTGGTATATGTGATTGTCTATGAAACAGATAAACAACGCATCAAACGATTTTATTATTTCAAACTCGGACGTCTGCCCACCCCAGGATGAGTGGGTGGGGTGGGGTAATTTTTTGTAGTTATTTCACAAATGGAATGTTATGTTGATGGGATTCTACTGTTTAATGCTTTTCCTCCTACGTCCCCGTGGGGCCCAGGGAAAGGGTTGTCAAAAGGTCAAATACACTAAAAATTCAATTACACTGCAATTGTTCACAATTGTTGCATATAACTTGATATATATACTCGTCTAGGCGAGGGGTTGGGGTGGGAGAGAGGTAAATTGGGTCAATTATCTATTCTTTCTCAATAAAATGTAATGATTTTGGGGAAATCAGTATAATTTGATTCAGGGTCACCATGGGACTCTGGGATAGGGGTCACAAGTTCAAATACGCAAATACCCTAAAAAAAATAATTCATTGACAGTGTCATACATGTACGCAGAAAAGCATAAATAATACTATTTCTGATCTGAGTATTAAAAAATGATCAAAACAATTACATGTAAAATGGATACCGAGTTAAAGGAAATTGACCCGTGTGAAGAAAACGTGGTTATTTGCGATGGCGCGCCGTCGAATTTGTTCTAGTTAAAAATTGTAATCCAACATTTTCGAATTCATAGAAAGATCTCCTTGGAAATATGTTTATAACTTTTATAAGTGATCCTAGCATTTATCATATCACGTTAACGTTTTGTGAGAGTAAGTTAAAACAATCGAGGAATAACTAGTGTATGATGCGATGAAGTAACTGTTTCGAATTATTAATGAACCATGACACATTTAACGTAAATAAGAATCGATAATCTTAAAATAGGTACCCACTTATTATTTTGTTCCCGATTGAGCATGGAATTACATCAATTGCGTCACAGATTCTTGATCCTACCACACAACGTAACTAGTGTAACGTCGCGCCCACGTCATGCGAAAAAATCGCAAAGGACAGTTCTATATAAAAGGGACGATTGCACACCACAAAAATGAATAAAAAACAAAATACTGTTGTGGACCCAAATGATGGAATAATTGTTAACCTTAATATTCTTCAGACTGATCAATGCCATCACTGTCAACCATTCACTCTTAATATATATACAATGAAATAAAAGATTATTGAAATATACCCTTCTGCCTTATCTTCGGACAATGGAACCAGACCAAATTATTGACAATGATGACCCCAATGAAGGTATATTATACAGTATAAACTATTCTTCAAAGACAGATGCCATAACAGTTGCTATACTCGCAGAAAACGCGTACAGTGAATTGTAGATAGTGTTAAACGAGCGCTATTCATTTCAAACCAATAAAAATGGTACGAGCATCGAGGCTCAGATTACGGAAAATGACAAGAGAGTCGTTCTAATATTGTATGAGAATAAAACATTATTTATACAAGGCAGTGGTTGTTGGAATTGGAAAATAATGTTTTCAAATTATTATCTGAACATTTAACTTCTTCAATGCAGCAAAAAAATGGAAAAATCGAAAGTGATGCAGATTTTACGATTCCTCATGCAACTCCAAAGAGCTTGTCGTATGGAACACCTTCAATGAAATCTTCGCGCAGTCCAATATTTTATCTTAGTGAAGTGCTAAATAGTTTGCGCAGTTCTATAATCAAGAAAACAACAACACATTGAGTAGTTCTCAACATAATCGAGTATCTGACTCTGGGATTAGTAACGATAACATTAATGATGATGAGACTTTCGTAAAGGAATCTTTCAAGTCAGTGGTTTGTAGTACACCAATACAAAAGCAGTGAGCAGTAGCATCACCAAATCTGAGAATAGACGCAATATTAATGCAGCATCAAGTTCACTTACTGACCTTAGTGATGTCTCGAAACGATTTGACTTTCGCTACGGAACCATACTCATCAATGCTATCCGAACACAAGAATCTGTGACGCAATCGATGTAATTCCATGCTCAATCGGGAACAAAATAATAAGTTGAGACACATAGACCCCATAAGAAGTTGCTCGGGGAACATCCCCATCTAAATTGGGATTATTAACAATATCAAAATGAAAATCATCTCTCTTGTCATATATTTGGCTTATTATTTCACCATTTTCAATGGAGAGATGTAAATCGAGAAGCGTTAGTTTCAGAAATATTAGCTTTGTTCAGTTGAAGTTCTTTAGGGTATATATTATTAACCATAGTAGAAAAGAAAGGGTTGTCAATGTTTAATATGTCATCCAGATACCAAGAGGTGTCATTAAAGGCTTCAATAACATTTGCCTGGGTATCTGGTGAAAAGCTCAACATGAAATCTCTTTTATAGCAATATAAAAACAAATCTGCGACAAGGGGTCGTACCCATAGGGATACCAACAATTTATCTATAAACGGTCGTTCCATACCTGACGGCAATATTATCTAATAGGAAGATGAGTGCTTCACAAACTTCTTGGCAAGTCCATATAGTGTAAAGTTTTGCTAAAGTATGAAAAAATGAAGGCCTTATCATAACAATCTGGTACTGGTAAAGTTTGGTAGTGATCGGATGAAAAATGAAGGTGCTGGAGTGTTAACACATATTTCAATAATTCAAGGGCCATAACTTCGGTGTTACTGGTCCGATCTGGCTGGCTTTCGAGCTTGACCGAGCTTTCATCAATTTCAATAATCTGGCAAAGACAAGCTATAGCAATTTTCGTTAATTCAAGGGCAATAACTTCATTTATATTAATAATTTGCTAAAGTCTGGTAAAGATTGAATTAAAAATGAAGGCGCTAGAGTTTTGACAAGATAAAATATAGCAATTTTCGTTAATTCAAGAGCAATAACTCCGGTGTTACTAGTCCGATCTGGCTGGTTTTCGAACTCGAAGGTGCTAGAGTGTTGACATCAACAAGTTAACGGACGACGGACGGATGACGGAACGCGGACGACGGACAAAAGACCATGGCATACATTTCGGCGAATCGGCTGAGTATCGATCAAGATATGGGCGTTTCAAACATGAGCAGAGCAGTCGACGGCGACAAAACAAAAATCTATAACACTGAATTTTCACAGTTTTACCTTTCTTTAACTGTTATATAAAATGACACTGGGCATATCTGTACTTGGTCTAATGGATGAAATGCTTAGAAAAGTCAATAAACATGAAGAAATCAAGAGGCTTAGTCCCCAAAAGTGCTCTATAAATGCAAAATATGCTGATTTTCATGCCAGAATATCTGATTTACAAAGCAATTCGGTGCATTTATGCAAATTGGTGGCACTACATGCATATATAAACATCCCAATTACTCATAAATGCAAGTATGGTACTAGCTTTGTGTTTAAAAGTTAAGTTTCTATGACTGGACAGCATACTTTGTCTGTTTGCGTGTTTGTTTCTGTGTTTTGTGGTTTACTGTCCTCCTTGAATGCTACTTTCCCTGTCCGATCTCTTTATATTTCTTTTCATGTCACAATAGTATTGTTTGTGCCGTGTGGCGACCGTAAAAAGTCATCCAATCAATATTGTTATTTTTACATCCTACAGGGATTGTATGACATTCTTTGATAACTAAAAAGTTACTCAATCAGGGTTACCGTTACCATAAACTTCGTAAAACCTTTGCAAAATTTAATATCGTAACCCTGATCTTCTTTCCAAATATAAAAGTAATTTAAGGACTCTTCTGCGACAAGGACTATCACAACCTGACTTCTATGGTGATGTGATTTATAAACTTCGGAAGATTCTAGGTCATGATCACTTTCATACTATCTTTGTTAAACTTGTTAAAAAGTTTATCAAAAGAGGTTATGACCCTATCATTTTGTAACGTACTGCATGCTTGGTGGTGGACCCTTTTACAGTTCGCCACTATGCTTTCCTCTTTAATTGTACGATGACCGGACAGGCTGTGGACCCTTTGATGACGCCTACCTAAAGCCCATTGCCCTTAATGGTTTATTCTCTTACTGCTCTGGCTTCTGCAAAGTCATTGAGTACCTTCATTGTTGCTTTCTAGGCTATTGTTTGTTTGTATTATATTTACACGAGCATATTTGTGTTTTACTTATATTGCCTATTGATGCTGCCTTGTTGGTTAGAGATTAGATCATGGCGGGGATTTCTTTATTTACACTGTCCTGTTTTAATGGGATGACAGTAGGGTAAGTGTGAGGTTTGGTGCACCCTAGAACCGGTTCAAACCCCCAGTGTCCTACTTTGCCACTGACCGTTCCAAGGCGGTAGCCCTATTGTCAACCCTTTTTGTGTTTGTGATGTCGTTTGCATTTATTATTGCTTTTGCCTTCTTGTTTGTCTGTTTGCGTGTTTGTTTCTGTGTTTTGTGGTTTACTGTCCTCCTTGAATGCTACTTTCCCTGTCCGATCTTTTTATATTTCTTTTAACTACAGTTCTTTCTGACATTTTCTCAGAAAGTTCAATTTTAGGGGGAAAAGGGAACGGATTTGGTGGTGCCACACATATACAACTATACTTTTGTAAATTATAATGTACAAGTATCTACTTTTTAACAACAAACAGGCCTACTTTTATTGAAAACTGTCTCTCCAGGTCATCATTTAAAAGCTTCAAAAAATCTGAAACTCCAAATTACAGCTTTCCGAGGCAAAAAACATGCGAACAAAAGTCAAAACGCGTTCAAAAAGCGCCGTGAAGTATTTTTTGTCGGATCTATAGTCACTCCAAGAAGTAAAATACTGTTTAGCTAAGAATCCGAGAGAAAATGAAAATTCACATTACGCCGCCTTATAGGTATACGGAAGTAAAACAAATCTCATTGAGTCCTTTACAATATTTTACAAGCTTTCTAGTTTGCCATTTTACAAAATGAAGCTCAATCTAAGATTCACTTACATATTCTTAATGGTGTGACCTTCCTCTCTAGAAAACTGCTGAGAAAAGTAGGGGTCATATGGCATATAAGAAAATGAAATTCTGATCTTTGTTGGCACCATGAACAAACTGCATGCATTCGGCACCTCTAACATGTATTCTACTTTCACTTTCAAAACGTTCAACATTGCACCGGTTATTTAATTCAAAACTGTCGTATTCCGCTTTAAGTCACGTTTACAAATTTGATGTCAGATGATGTAGTGAAAAACTCAGGATATGTAAATGTTTGCAAATGCACACCAACATTTGAGGGCATGAAAAAAAACAAATATTTAAAACGATATGCCTCAATTAAAACTCTTAAGACAAACATAATCGAACGCATTCCAAACCTGCTTCAAACTGACTAAGTTCTTTCTAAGCACTAATTACTATTAATTATGCGCTAACTATGATAACAACTTTACGTCAAAAGGAGTCATATAATATCTGATCATTCATGGCCAAATCTGGTCAGGAAAGCATATCAGATTACACGCACTCAGACCTGCCCAGTCGAAGATGTTACGTGTATAAGACATACTAGTTAATGAACGGACATATGTTATCTGGTCGTTTTCGTCAGATGTACCGAGACCGTACATATTGAAAATCAAACGTCATCCGGTCATTTGGAACAATTTGCTCTTTTTCGGCTGCATGATAGAAGATGCGCCGAGAATGGCGTATTGAAAATCAGGTTTTGACATATGGCAGAAAACGGTAATATTTACCTTTTCCGCAAAAAACAAAACAAAACAATTGTGTTTTCTAAATGACCAGGCGAAAGATATGAAGCGACAACAATCCGTACGTTTGATCAACAATATGGTGGTTAGCTCTTAACATAGTTCTGTCAGAACCCGGTATCATATAATGACAAACTTAAGTTAAAACAAATATTAAAACAATATGCAGATAATGTTGTTATGCATATGCTTACAAGCAAAGCAATCTCATAAGCATGTCATATGTTATATATGACAATGTATTCTTATATTGCCAAGGAGACCTTTAATAATGACACATGTCAGAACTAAAAGAATGATTTTGAATATATGGACAGAACTGATCAAACCGTATGCAATGATGATTCTGGGAATCTTTGGACATAATACAGCTATGAAGAATATTATACTGACTAGCAAGTTAAAGGGGGTACTGTGTTTTTTTCTAGAAGAATTTAAAATGTTAAAAATGTTCCATTTAATGAAAATTTCATATCAATTAAAATGTGGTTGTTCAGTTTGGTTAAATACTACTTAACTATTATATTAACATAATAGTTATCATTGAAATCACATTAGCAGAGTGCTCAATGTTTAAGCAATGGATTGTTTCCTTAATTCAGAATTGAATTGAATTGAATCGGGTTAAAAGGCGCACCAACACATGAGAGGTTATATGGCGCCTAACAGGAATGAACATGCCAGGCTCATCCTCCATGTACATCGAGATGAAATATGGAGAATGGGCCTAGAATCTTCTCACTGCAGAACTGCAGAGTTGCTGCAAATTCTATTGTAGGCACTCCATTTATGCTGGAGCCACGTTTACTGTTTTTCTGCCACTGCTCTAGTCATTTGAGCGCGATGGCACTTGAAACAATGCAGGGGTCTTGATGAAGACCTTTAATGAGCATGAACAAAAAATGATAAACTGAACATTTGGGGGCGAGTGGGTGGAGGGGTTTTACCCCTCTGCCTACCCCTCCAACGGAATCTGCCGTGGCCCTATTATTTGCCCCGTAACCACACGGGGCCCTTAATTCAGAATAAGCAGTATTAACTATATACATAGTTGCTGTATTGGTACTTTTCGTATTGTAAATCCTAACATGTTTGATTAATACCTTAATACACATGTTTATTTTGTGTTTCAACAATAAGGTTTTCATCTTATTCATATTCTTAAATGTTTTGTCAGAAAAAAACAAAAAATAACATGGATGTAATACACATCTTATTGCATATTTACCTTTCTCGTATTTAGCATATCTTAGTCTATAATTACTAAATGGACTAATTTGTTTTTTATATATTCCAAAATGCAATGATTTCCATTCAAAAACATTTGGATCCAAATTACCACAGTCACTTAGAAAATAAGATGATACATTTCTGAGATTAAGAACTATTGAACTAGTACCATCAACCGTTTTTAAAAAAAAATTAATTCAGATTTTATATATAATATATTGTGTATTCCCAAAACTAGTGTTTTTCTTTCATGTTATACTTGTAAGTGAGGAAGTGTTGATTCTTACGGATAGCGGGAGGTGTACAGTACTTGTTCTACCCAGGAAACGTGGTTGGTCTGAAACCACCACAAAAATTCGACCGTCATATATAACATTGCATGTGTTGAAAATGACGTAAAAACACCATACCAATAAACAAACCTTCATGCTGTAACGTTTAGTCCATAAATATTAGTCTTTCCATACAATACTACTTTTCTTCCTTTTAAACTTGCTTCTATATAACGATAACACCATATGTTCATATATATATATACATATTTTACTAATATCCTGAATGGATATACATTTATTTCAGAAAATAGAACTTTTCTTCATTTTGTTTTAAACTTTTCTCCCCCAAAAGTCTTATTTAGCCTGTGAATTCCGAGGAGGACGTTGGATATGTTTTGATATACCGTCTGGAACCAAAATGAAGCAAAACTATTATTTGTGCCAATTTAATTTACGTTAGGTCATATTTGATTAATTTGATCCCCAAATCATCATCTTTTTGGTTATGTTTTTTCCCCACAAAGGGGTCATGTCATATTATTATAATTTTCTGTCTTTCGGACTTGCTTCTACGTACTACTACTATTACATTTTCATATATAAATACATGTTATACTTATATTCGGAACGAACATAAATTTATTGAAGAAAATAATGATTTTCTTCACTTTTTAAAAAAATTCTCTTCAAAAAATCATATTTGGCACATGATTTCAGAGGAAGACTTACAATATAGTTTTAGAAAACTTTTGGAATCAGAATTAATAAAAATAATACGTGTGACTATTTAATTTACCTTAGGCTATATAATAATACTTTTCGCTCTTTCAGACTTGCTTCTTTGTACTACTACTACCATTACATTTCCATATATAAATGCATACTTTAGTTATATTCTGAACGGATTCAAATTCATTCCAGAATTTAGTGGCCTTTTTTTTTTGCATTTTTGCAAATTTTCTCCCCAAAAAATAATATTTAGCACTTGATTTCAAACTATTTTTTTGTGCCAATTTCTTTTACCTTAGGCTATTTTTTAGGTTAAATTTACTCCTCAATTTCTAACAAAATGCTTTGCCCTAAACAAGAAAATAATGAACGAAACAAACAAAATGTAATTTAGTTGGGAGCAGAGGTTATGAAGCCCGCGTAAGTAACAGTCAAAAGACAAAATTAAAAAGCAGACATATTCTAAGGGTGATTAAACAATACTCAGAACCTTTAAAAAGCTTGAGTAGTGGAACCACCTATTCGAAATTTAGGCGAGAACAACAGTATTTGTGAATGTACCGCCGATATCTGTATATAAATATCGGGATCAGCGATCTCGAAAGATCGGAATGTATAACAGTTCTGTTTGCAAACATGGGGAGACGTTTAATCGCGGCCACACTGCACAGGCAACGCTACCATGATGTATAAACAGAATATGAAATGAGAAATTTGGAAATCGCCGAACCGATAAATACAAAAAATATGGCAGTCTCGGTTTGATTGAGGTTCATGTTGTAGGATTAGAAACAGAAGAGTTATGTCCCGTGAGTTATTTAAAATGTTTAACTTTGCTTTGTTTGTTAGTACTCTAGGTCCTTCATTTTTTATCTGACCTTTATGAAACTTGTTATTGTTGTTAAGAATTTTGGTTTCAATTAAAACTCTGACGAGTTTGATAAACAGCAATAGCTAACACTACATCTCTACCATCTGGCCCAACATCATTCTCTAGAGCATGAACACCTTTTGTTTTTCACTTGATTTCTACCAAGTTTGTAGAAAACATGTTTATCTTGAGATACACATGTTTACGAAAACCTTATGGACACCATTCAGCATTACATAAGTATAGTGATAAAGGCCCCCTTTGACCTCATGTAAATGTAATGGTATTTATAGCAGAGCTGATTTATGGCATATGTTTCTCTCACTGTATTAGTATGTTAAGGCACAAAAATCCCTGTGAGTTTTAGTTGTTTAGTATGTAGAACCTGTTTTTGTAAGGCAAGTCTATTTAAAGAGTATGTTCAGATTTCCCGCCGAAGCTTTGTATTGGATCACGTGACAGTTTGGTAAGAAATTGTCAACAGCCATATTTGAACAGTGATTGTATTGATGAGATGCAGTGGGAAGTTTTATTACTTTGGTGGAGAAGGTTCTTTGTGAAGATATTTGCGTTGGTTTGTATTGGTATGTAATGAATCAATAAATAGTGTTTTACCGCACGTCGACACATAAATAGGTCATATTGTGCGCAAAAACTGATGAAAGTTGAAAACATTAAGTGGTAATTAAAAATTAATGTAAATATATAAAGATAAAACTATTTATAAATAAGGCATGATAAGGTAGTAATATAAACTATGTATATATGTAAATCAACAAATGCCCATCAACGGGCGTGTAAACAAGTAAATATATATACGAACATATTATAATGATTTATAAAGTCTGATTTCTTTCAGGAAATCTAAAACAAGACTAAAACCTATAGTATCAAATAACTCTTTCGTAGTATTAACTGTGTAGTACCTTTGCCGCATAGGATCTCCAACAACATATGTTTGACCGTTAACGGTGCAAAACAGGGTATACATTCTGGTATTTGCTCACCTTGTAATATAATTATGAATGAGTATAACGTGTATGCCCTATCCTGCACCGGGCTAGGACAACTTCTTCCGACGAAAGGGTCTACTAGAAGAACGCCATTCTCCGAGTAAGGGTTTAATTGAATGGAGTTTATTGTTAACTGACAAATCCCAAGCGGCTTGCCAAGAGTTACAAATATATGTGTTAATACAACGTTTACAATTAGTATAAGGTAATTTGGCATTAGATATATGTAAACTTAATGCCGCCTTAGCAGCACTACCAGCTATATAATTACCACATTAATTGGATTGGAAGCCAGCAGAAAATAATAACATTATCAACTATAAGAGAATAGTTGAAGCACAACTGGGTTATCATGTTTCATATTACCCAGGGCTTGAAGAGATGAAAGGGAATCAGAAAATATTACGAAATGATCATCATTAGATTCCTGAATATAGTTTAAGGCAAGTTCAATTGCTTTTAGTTCAGCTGAGAAGTTAGAGGCCTTGTCAGGCAGGCGGTTCTTTATGCTGTGTTTGTGAACAACAGCTGCCACAGCTACCTTATCTCCATCTTTAGAAAAACCTGTATATATATGTTGAAAGTTACTATATTTCGATTTAATTTCATTAAATTTGCTTTGAAAGATAGTAGGATCTGTACTGGATTTGTTACTATTGCAAAGATCAAAATAATTGTTCGTATTTCCAAAGTCCACGGTAGAAAGTGTGATACTTTGTACTTGGCAATCAAGTTAAGGTCGATTTCAGTGTCTCTTAATTTTGGTTTAATCGCTTTTCGATCAAAAAGAGGTTCATAAATGGAATTAAAAACAGTATCGAAAGTTAGGTTTGAAGGGTTATGTCCCGTCTATGAGACAGTGATGGTTCATTAGCTTCAACATGTAGACTTTCGGCTGGAGATGTAGGAAAGGACCTAAGGCGAGTCGTAATCATTGATTATGTATAGGATCGAGCATCTGCAAGTATGACTTGCGAGTCGATCCATATACTATTGAGCCGAAGTCCAGCTTGGATCTGATAAGAGATCTGTAGAGTCGCAAGAGGACTTTTCGATCTGCTCCCCAATTAGTGTTTGCAACACCTTTAAGTAAATTAAGCGCTTTAAGGTATTTGGCCTTGAAGTATTTAAGGCGTGGTATAAACGTTAATTTACAGTCAAAAATAAGACCAAGAAATTTGATCTCATCCACTACTGGTATTGATGACCCATCCAGTGTTAGAAGAGGGTCTTCATGATGTTTACCTAGTTGACAAAAATGCATACAATTAGTTTTAGATTTAGAAAACTTAAAACAATTTTCGTCAGACCAGGTCTGAAGTTTATTGAGACATTGTTGTAATTGTCTCTCAATAGTGTTCATGTTTTTTGCACGATAATATTTAACAAGGTCGACACATAAAGCAAAAAGTAGGAGCTATGGCATATTAAATGCAATATATTACGGTAGCAATTTCTTTCAAAATTGTGAACATACCTGTACTCAATATATAGTACATACCTGTACTCAATATATAGTAAATACCTGTACTCAGTATATAGTACATACCTGTACTCAATATATAGTACATACCTGTACTCAAGACGAGAGCTACAACATCTACAGCATCCGCGTCCGTCATATTCCTGGCATCGTTACTCAGATCACATTCCTGTGTTTTCTTGTTGAAGTTTGCTCCCGAACACGCCTTGTTTGATTTAATACTTTCCTGGCACTTCAGAGCGCATTTGCTCTTAGAAACACCTACATATGTCTGAAAGACATGAGGAAGTTTTTCCTCGTGGTACTGTATGAACTTATACCATTGCCGGTCAGCGTTAATGTGTAATACAAACTCGCTTCCCAGAAAAATAACACATCGTAGAAGCTGCAAATCAAAACGCATGGTTGGTAGTTTCGTATTTATATTTGTTTCGATTCCGCCGTTGTTAGCTTAACTGTTATATGTTGAACAAAGTTAACCGCTGGGAAATAGCTTCAAACACGAATCAACCGACACAGAACTGACACTGCTGCTCTTCGTTGTGATACAGTCAGATCAATCAAATTGCTGCAGGCAGGTGAACTTAATGTCAATAATTTTTAAGAAGCCAATCAAATAAGGTAGATGCGTGTTTTAGACAATGACGTATGTCCAAAACTGCCAGTCACATATCAGCTATAACTATCGAAAAATAATAGCTAGAGTTTGGTATCAACGAGTTTGTTCATTTAACAACAGTTAGCCATAGCGAGTACGAGACGAGAAAGAATATATCTGCTTTGAAGTATGGTGCACTCTAGAACCTGGTTTAAACTCCCAGCGGCCTTTTTCTCCACTGCAGTTCCAAGGCGCTAGCCCTATTGTCAACCATTTTATGTTATAGATATCATATCTCTCCTTTTATTCATCTTTGTAGTTTTTTTCCTATGGTCCTTCTATGGCTACATTTCATGTTCGACTTTTATATCTAGTTTTAGTGACCCTGTCAGAATTACTGTTCGCTAACTTCCGTTTTTTGGACGTTATAGATCGTAATTCTCCGTCCTGTTAGTAAATCAGAATTAAACAAAAGAAGTCATCCTAAGTTCTAATGACCTTATGTATTAATGTAGTTGCTGTGCCATTTTACAACCAAAATATCAAAGAAAAAAAAATGATTTCGGAATGATACAAGGAATTCGTTTGACTATAACATATGTAAAACTAATATCTTACTTCCGCAAATACAAACCGTGATTGACGAATGTTAAAAACAAGTGCAAAAAGAAGAAATATCATACTGTTCATATCGCACCAGTTCCGATGTCAACCAACAGTTCGAAGAAAAAAGGCGAGCGAACTCATGCACTTCAAGAGTCGAGAGTTTTTCACAGTAGTTTTATTCGTTTTCGACAGTAATCGGACAGGGAAAGCAGCATTCAAGGACGACAGTCAACCACAAAACACAAAAACAAACACGCAAACAGACAAACGAAAAGGCAAAAGTAATAAAAAATGCAAACGACATCACAAACACAAAAGGGTTGACAATATGGCTACCGCCTTGGAACGGTCAGTGGCAAAGTAGGCCACTGGGGGTTTAAACCGGTTCTAGCCTGCACCAAACCTCACACTTACCAACTTACTTTTGGAATACAATGGATGTTGACAGTGTAAAGGGAGTGCAGCACATATCACATAAAAAGGGCGTCGTAAGCAGCTTCCTAGTTCTACTTATATTAAATAATATTAAAACCGTTCACTGAACATTACTTACCTGTGCACGGCTTCGAATAGAGCAACATTTGTTTGAAATGAGAGAGGCGCTTACAAATTTGTTTTAATATATCCAACATTTCCGCACGAAAGTGGTCATAAAGAGGGCAGTTAAACATGCAGTGGTGTGTACATTGTCGAAGCTTCCACACTGACGTAACGAAGAACCCTAATTTCTGTGGAAGGGGAATTCTTTTTTAGGGATTTCCTTTTGATAAGATATACTTTTATTTACACTGTTTTGTCAATTAGGGCATTAAAGACAGGATAATATCGACACATACAATCGATTTAAGCTAACCTGTAGACATTATTGCCTACTGACCGTTTCAAATCGGTTACCATATCTTCACCACTCTTTGTTGTGTCCTTTTCATTGTATAATTAATACTACTGTAGTACTACTACTACTACTACTACTACTACTACTCTTTGTCTGTGGTACAGTGCGGATCTACGTTTGGGTGCTGTGATTTCTATAGGACAATTTAGAAATAGGAAACGATACACGTATATGTTATTGTAAAGATTCAAATTATGTTTATACATATCACCTCAGGATGTATCAAGAATTGTATTGAAAAACTACAGCAGTTGCAGCCAAAGAGAAAACAAAAATTTAGGGTACGACCAGAAAACCCGAGGGACGGAGGTTCATGCACAAACCTCCCCTTTCAGGATTTCAGAAGTGCAATCATGGAATCCAACAAGGTTGTCTGGTCATCGCACAACAGACACGTGAAGCGTAGTGACTGACTGCAGGCACAATCACCAAACATGAAGTGCGCTGTTATACTAATGGGTCGTATCTTTTTCTTGTTTAATTGTAAATTGGTAAGAAAATCCATCAGACCCCTTTAATTTCCGAAGTTTAGAGATCAAATCTCCATAGAATAACGGTTGTGATATTCCTAGTCGCGGAAATAGTTTTAGTTTGGTATTGTACTTTTCCGGGATGTTTTCGTTGCAAAACATATCCTATAAGTGGTTAAACAATACCCAGAGCCTTTTAACGGCCGGAGTAGTGGAACCACCGAATCAAAAATTAAGTAAGAAAACAAAAGAAATTGAAAATGTACCACCGATAACTAAATATAAGTATCGGGCTCCGCGATCTCCAAAGATCGAATGAATAACAGTACTGATTGCAAGGGCGGGAAGACGTTTTACTGCCGCCACACTGTACAAACAACGCCACTGTGCTATAAAAAATAGTATAATAATGGACCTTTGGAAACGGCCGAGCACGACACATACGAAATATTGCAGTCTCGGTTTGATTGAGACTGTTCATGAGCGGTAGTGAAATATGCTAGCTACCGCTCACGCCCTCTAGCCCGGGTTGAGCAGAACTCAATATTAATAAAATCAATAATACACATTTTTAACCATCCCGAAGATGGCATGCATACGGCGGTGGACATAGAGTTAATTGCTTCCCCATGTCGTACGGCGTATGGTCCCAGTATCTAATAAAAATAAATGCCCCGAAGAGCGAAATAAACATAATGGAATTTAGTTGGGAGCAGCGGTTATGAAGCCTGCGTATCACAAGTAACAGCCAAAAGACTAAATTAAAAAGCAGACAACATGTCCTATAAGTGGTTAAACAATACCCAGAGCCTTTTATCGGCCGGAGTAGTGGAACCACCGAATCAAAAATTAAGTAAGAAAACAAAAGAAATTGAAAATGTACCACCGATAACTAAATATAAGTATCGGGTTCAGCGATCTCCAAAGATCGAATGAATAACAGTACTGATTGCAAGCGCGGGGAGACGTTTTACTGCCGCCACACTGCACAAGCAACGCCACTGTGCTATAAAAAAGAGTATAATAATGGCCCTTTGGAAACGGCCGAGCACGACACATACGAAATATTGCAGTCTCGGTTTGATTGAGACTGTTCATGAGCGGTAATGATATATGCTAGCTACCGCTCACGCCCTCTAGCCCCGGGTTGAGCAGAACTCAATATTAATAAAATCAATAATACACAATTTTAACCATCCCGAAGATGGCATGCATACGACGGTGGAGTTAAAGTCATCTCTCTTATATATTTTAGTATTTGAAATCGGGAGATGAAGATTGAGGAATGCTGCTATGGTATCCGAACTGTTGGCTTTATTCAACGTGAAGACTTTGAAGTTGACAACAGCACATTTATTTCCAACAAAAACATAAAAGGAAAGGAACTTGAGATTCTGGCATATGATGCTCAATTGACATTTATATAATATAAAATATTTATTTCAAAACATAATTATTTTTAAAAACAGTTGATACACAGACGATCAAAATTTTATGCAAAACATAAACACAGTTTCGCATGAAAAAGTACTTACATTATTTTTTCATTTAGTGGGGCAACTGGAAACTTAAAGCAAACAAGGAAAACTAAGGTCCCTACGATAGATCTTTGGCGGACACTTGTATTTACATACTTTCATTTCGATTTCATTCCAGAAATGACAACCTTTTGGCGTATGTTCTTCATAAATAATCAATGATAATAAATTTTGTAAATTTCCATAAATACCCGTGGCTTTAAAGTTTGTAAGCAAGTCCTTAAGCCAAATACGGTCAAATTCCCTTTGTATATCAGACTACAATCTGTACCTCGGTTGAAAATTAAAATTAATCGCCGGCTACAATCGGTTGGATGTAACCGATCAATCATCGGTTATAATCGGTTAGTCAGTATGAAGTATAAAAGGTGTGTTTTCAGCCCTTGAACTTGGAATAAATTTGGAATAAGGATGTTGTGTTTTTTTGTCTTGTTTTTTGCCATTGTTAGCAAAATAATTCTTACTAATACAAACGTGTTTTTGTGTTACTGTTCACTTTCACAAGTGTCATGCGTAACTGTTGTCTCCTGGATAATCAGGTTTATTCCTATTTTTAACATTAATTAAAGCGCATTTTTACATTTTACCAATGACCTTTGACTTTTATAATCGACCATTGTAATCGAATGCTCAGTAACCAATGATCGGTTACAGACGATTAATCGGTACATCACTAGTAACTATGTAAAGTAAACTCACAACTCATGAATTGAACATGTATTATTACAAGCACCTACACTGTTCGGTGTTTTATTACTTTCAAAGTACAGTTACTTTTTCCCTCATCAGATTTAAGGAAATCTAGAAGAAAAAATAAAACTGTACTGAAATAAAAAAGAGTACTTATACAGTAGCGAGAGGCGTCACTTGCTTCGGGATTATGCCTGTCATGGGTTTTACCGGTTACCTGATGTAGGTGCAAACAACGTGTACTTCTACAATAGTCAGCTCATGCATCTTGAACAATGAAAACTCCGAAACGAGTGTCTTCAACATGGAAGTTGACCTGCCAATACCATATGTGTACCTAGGCTATCATTAAATTTGTTTTGGTTTGCTGTGTTCCGACCTACCCACTAAAAAGTCAGCTAGCCAGCTACCCAACGTGTTTTTAACATGTGTGGGCCTTTTTAAAAAAAGTTTAGGATCGCGCCGTGTAATACAGACAGGACATTTATGTTTGTAAAACGTTTTCACCACTGTCAGAGGAATCGGTATGTCTTTTTAAATCCTACCTACCTTATACAAGTACATGTGGTATATTCAGGACTTCAGTCTAGGAGTTGAGTGATTTTTTAAGGATTCATCCAAAAGTCTTGAATTTTTTTAACGTTTTGCTTACTCGATAATTCTTATAAATGTATGTAATTCTTTGCTTTTTAAAAGAGGGACTAATATTGTATTGTCAATTTGTGTTTACCTTAATTTGTCATAGGTTTATTATTGCATAATTGTGTTAAGAAGTATTGCTTCATTTTAGTTCCTGGTTTATTTGCGCACTGCATCACTGGACAGGTTACGACATCGTAAATAAACAGACAGGGCGCAACTTTTAAAATCATTTATCCTTTCGTCAAACTTTAACGTTTTAGGTAATTATCTATATAGACATGGACATTGATTATTGTTTTTTATGATTACCCATACATGATGTTCGAAAACTTTGATTATTATCTCAGAATATTTGTTTATCAATTGCCTAGTATGCCTTTGTTTACGGTTTATGTGACGTCATTTACGCACGTTTTCACACGATTTGTGTTGCGGGACTTGTGGGCGTCGCGGAATTCCCATGATGTTTATTGTGGGCGTGTATAAGCCCGCACACATACTTATGCGAGGACTCCGCACTTTCAATTGCTCAGAAAGGCCGTCGAAATTCCTTATAATTTATCCGTATAAGTAGACGCTAGATTAGAAAAACACTGAAAAGTAAGCTCATATATGTATTAATGAGACTTTTATCTTTACAAGTCTTGTATTTTTATATCACTTTCTAAAACAAAGATAAAATATAGAGATTTCTGATCATATTTGTTAACATTAAGAATTAAGGTTTTTATTGCTGACGAGTTGCAATGGAAAAATTGTGCAGCATTTTAAGGCCTGCTAGATCTATTTACGGTTTTCTGATAAATACTAGATATAATGCTAAGAATTAGTTAAAATAAAACCTATAAGTTGAAACTAGTAAATAGTTTTTTAGCTCTACTGGCCAAGGGCCAGCAGAGCTTATGGGATGGTGTGTTGTCCGTTGTTCGTCCGTCCGTTAACTTTTGCTTGTGTACACTCTAGAGGCCACATTTCTGATGCAATCATCATGAAACTTTGTCAGAATGTTTGTCTCAATGAAATCTCGGTCAAGTTCGAAAATGGGTCATGTGTTGTCAAAAACTAGGTCACTAGGTCAAATATTGGAAAAACCTTGTGTACACTCTAGACGCCATATTTTTGACCCGAGCTTGATGCAACTTTGTCAGAATGTTTGTCTTAATTATATCTTAATCAAGTTTGAAAATGGGTCACATGGGATTAAAAACTAGGTCACTAGGTCAAATACTAGAAAAACCTTGTGTACACTCTAGAAGCCGTATTTCTGTCCCAATCTTGATGAAACTTTGTCAAAATGTTTGTCTTAATTTTATCTTGGTCAAGTTCAAAAATGGGTTACATGGTGTTAAAAACTAGGTCACTAGGTCAAACTTTGGAAAAACCGTGTGTACACTCTAGAGGCCATATTTTTGACTCGATCTTGATGAAACTTTGGCAGAGTGTTTGTCTCAATGAAATCTCGGTCAAGTCCAAAAATGGGTCATGTAGGGTCAAAAACTAGGTCACTAGGTCAAATACTTGAAAAAACTTGTGTACACTCTAGAGGTCATATTTGTTACCCAATCTTGATGAACCTTAGTCAAATTGTTTATCTCAATTATATCTTGATCAAGTTCGGAAATGGGTCACATGAAGTTAAAAACTAGGTCACTAGGTCAAATATTGGAAAAACATTGTGTACACTCTAGAGGCCATATTTTTGACCCGAGCTTGATGCAACTTTGTCAGAATGTTTGTCTTAATGATATCTTGGTCAAGTTTGAAAATGGGTCACATGGGATTAAAAACTAGGTCACTAGGTCAAATACTTGAAAAAACTTGTGTACACTATAGAAGCCGTATTTCTGACCCACTCTTGATGAAACTTTGTCAAAATGTTTGTCTTAATTATATCTTGGTCAAGTTCAAAAATGGGTCACATGGTGTTAAAAACTAGGTCACTAGGTCAAACTTTGGAAAAACTGTGTGTACACTCTAGAGGCCATATTTTTGACCCGATCTTGATGCAATTTTGTCCGAATATTTGTCTCAATTATAGCTTGCTAAAATTCGAAAATGGGTCACACAGGGTCGAAAACTAGGTCACTAGGTCAAATACTTGAAAAACCTTGTGTACACTCTAGAGGCCATATTTCTGACCCGATCTTGATGAAACTTGGTCGAAATGTTGTCTTATTTATATTTTGGTCAAGTTCGAAAATGGGTCACATGGGGTCAAAAACTAGGTCACTAGGTCAAATACTTGAAAAACCTTGTGTACACTCTAGACGCCATATTTTTTTTCATTCGATCTTTACCAAACTTTACCAGATTGTTAATGTCAATAACAGCTCGGTAAAGTTTGTTTTTAGCTTATGGAATGGTGTGTTGTCCGTTTTCCGTCGTCCGTTAACTTTTCTTGTGTACACTCTAGAGGCCTCATTTCTGATGCAATCATCATGAAACTTTGTCAGAATGTTTGTCTCAATGAAATCTTGGTCAAGTTCAAAAATGGGTCATGTGGGGTCAAAACTGGGTCACTAGGTCAAATACTTGAAAAAACTTGTGTACACTCTAGAGGTCATATTTGTTACCCAATCTTGATGAAACTTTGTCAAATTGTTTATCTTAATTATATCTTGATCAAGTTCGGAAATGAGTCACATGGTGTTGAAAAAAAGGTCACTAGGTCAAACTTTGGAAAAACCTTGTGTACACTTTAGAGGCCATATTTTTGACCCGATCTTGATGCAATTTTGTCAGAATATTTGTCTCAATTATAGCTTGCTAAAGTTCGAAAATGGGTCACACAGGGTCAAAAACTAGGTCACTAGGTCAAATACTTGAAAAACCTTGTGTACACTCTAGAGGCCATATTTCTGACCCGATATTGATGAAACTTTGTCGAAATGTTGTCTTAATTATATTTTGGTCAAGTTCGAAAATGGGTCCCATGGGGTCAAAAACTAGGTCACTAGGTCAAATACTTGAAAAACCTTGTGTACACTCTAGACACCATGTAGTACGACTCGATTCATCAATGGTATAACAGCCAGTAGAGCGTTCACAGGCCCTCTTGGGCCTCTTGTTTCTGTTCTTTTTCCGTTATAAAACCCTACTGAGTTTTACCAATCTCATTAAAATCATATCATAATTACGCTATACTCTCCGCTATTGACGCGTGATAAAGGGTCTGATATAAATGATATCCTAATTACGCTTTGATACTCTCCGCTATTGGCGCGTGATAAAGGGTCTGATTTTAATGAGATTGGAGTTCTACTGAATAGTTTGTTGCCTTTTCTGGCAGAAACAACCTACAGCGGGTTACCTTATCCCATGAGACCCCAAAATCAACGACTGGTTAGCGCTTTACAGTATAGGGTTTAACGCGGTAGCTTTTTTTCTTTTACTCAGAATCAATAAATGGATACCACAAAATTCATATTTAAACCTTTTTTTTTTTTATATATAACAAAAATGATTTCAGGGGAGATAACGAAGAGAAACATTTTTGAATAAGATTTGATTTTTTTCTTGTTGAATACTTTCACACTTAGAACATATCAAAGAACACACACGGAACAAACGCAACAAGTGTCAATCCAATACTGGCCGACACGGAACAAACGCAACAAGTGTCAATCCAATACTGGCCGACATCTTGAAATATTAAAACGTCCTCGTAGATACGTTTACACATTACTATGACGTTGTCACTTTAGAACTGCATACAGAAAAAATACGGGGGATGTTCGAAAAAAATGCACTTCGGCGAATTTCTCGAGAAGCACGTGTAATTTTACATTGATATTTATGCAAATGGTTATCTCTATTCAATACCTACACAGTGATGTATACATGAATGGGTAGGCAAACCCGTTTTCTAAATAATCTTTATTTCAATATAGTCAGTGATTGACCACTGTTATAGAAATGGTTGGGAAACGAGTAGATAATATTGAGGAAATTAGGGCTTACATCAAGGTTCGCTCTAAACTTGGTTATATAGAACATGCCTTTGGATGCTACATGGAAAATCATATTGCATTTGGTGTAGTAACTGTCAAAGATGCTCCAAACTCTGGCCTGCCGAAGACCGCCACCACCAAAATTGTAGTGTCGAAAGTGAGACAGATTATTGAAACTGATGCAAGATACATTGTGCGTCCGATTGATCGTATTGTAGGGGTATCACTATCCACAGATAATTTCATTTTGAAACGTATCTTAAAAGGTAGGAAGGTATCTGCCCGATGGGTACCTCGCCTTTTGACTGATGGGCAAAAGAGGATGCGCATAATGTTGGCCAGAAGGTTGCTGAAAATGTTTCCGAAATATGACGAAAGGCAATTTGCAAATGTGATAACTTGTGACGAAACGTGAGTGTACTATTTTCAACCAGTGAGAAAGGTGGGTAACAAAACCTGGGCAAGTAACATGCCAAAATACATTTTATTGGCAAAAGAAGCGCGAAGAAATATTGTATGCTATATTTATTACAAATCAAGGTTTAGCCATACAAGTTCCTCCAATAACGAAGGGTAAAAGTGTCACAGGCAAATTCTACCGTGATGCGCTGCTTAAAAAACTGAAGAAATACTTCCAAAAACGGCGTCCAACTAGAGGTTTCCGATATGCCCGTCTCTTACATGACAATGCACCGGCTCATAAGTCTGAAGTTGTAACCAATTTCCTGAAGTCGAAAAAAGTTACATTTGTTCCACATTCCCCCGTACTCCCCAAACCTAGCACCCTGCGATTTTTTCCTATTTCCAAAAATGAAAAACTTCCTTTCTGTTCTCAGATATCATTTAAGATAGGCTTTTGGGTCAGCTATAAATCAGTGGCTCAGAAGTGTACCAAAATCAGCCTACCGTGACGCTTTCCGGGAAGGGTTTCACAGGTTGAAACTATGCATTTCTAATCGTGTGGAATATTTTGTGTGGAATATTTTGAAGGGTTAATCTATTATTCGTTTTTCTAGAGCTTGTACTCGAGTTGAGGACTTTAATATTCGTAATCTTTTTATAACTAAAAAGCTACTCCATCAGGGCTACCGTTACCATGAACTTCGTAAAACCTTTGCAACATTTTATTATCGTAACCCTAATCTTCTTTCCAAATATAAAAGTAATTTACGAACTTTTCTGCGACAAGGACTATCACAACATGACTTCTATGGTGATGTGATTTACAAACATCGTAAGATCCTTGGTCATAATCACTTTCATACTATCTTTGTTAAACTTGTTAAAAGGTGCTACGAATCAGTAGTGTTATATTTTACTGGTCCTTTGGGACCAACGAGCCCAATATAGTTGGCTTTGAAGTAGAATATCGCTTAAGCCGGTGCTAGGGGGCGTGAGAAGTGTTGCTTCTTTCATTACTTGTCATGAACAGACTCAATAAAACCGAGTCTGCTGCTTTATTCTCTTAATTGTGTTTGTTGCTCTCAAAGGATCACCTTTATCCGTATTTATTAACATTCACACTAGCGTTCGTTTAGTGCAGTGTGGCGGCTGTAAGAAGTCTCCCCGTGCTACGAATCAGTAGTGTTATTTTTTACTGGTCCTTTGAGACCAACGAGCCCAATATAGGTGGCTTTGAAGTAGAATACCGCTTAAGCCGGTGCTAGGGGGCGTGAGAAGTGTTGCTTCTTTCATTACTTGTCATGAAGAGACTCAATAAAACCGAGTATGCTGCTTTATTCTCTTAATTGTGTTTGTTGCTCTCACAGGATCACCTTTATCAGTATTTATTAACATTCACACTAGCGTTTGTTTAGTGCAGTGTGGCGCCTGTAAAAAGTATCTCCGTCTACGAATAAGTAGTGTTATTTTTTACTGGTCCTTTGAGACCAACGAGCCCAATATAGGTGGCTTTGAAATAGAATACCGATTAAGCCGGTGCTAGGGGGCGTGAGAAGTGTTGCTTCTTCCATTACTTCTCATGATCAGACTCAATAAAACCGAGTCTGCTGCTTTATTCTCTTAATTGTGTTTGTTGCTCTCACAGGATCACCTTTATCCGTATTTATTAACATTCACACTAGCGTTTGTTTAATGCAGTGTGGCGGTTGTAAAAATTCTCCCCGTGCTACGAATCAGTAGTGTTATTTTTTACTGGTCCTTTGGGACCAACGAGCCCAATATAGGTGGCTTTGAAGTAGAATACCGCTTAAGCCGTTGCTAGGGGCGTGAGAAGTGTTGCTTCTTTCATTACTTCTCATGAACAGACTCAAAAAAACCGAGTCTGCTGCTTTATTCTCTTAATTGTGTTTGTTGCTCTCAAAGGATCACCTTTATCAATATTTATCAAAAGAGGTTACGAACCTATCATTTTGCAACGCACGGCATGCTTGGTGGTGGATCCATTTACAGTTCGCCGCTATGCTTTCCTCTTTAATTGTGCGATGACCGGACAGGCTGTGGACCCTATGATGTCTACTTAAAGTCCAAAAGGACGGTGACGTTTGATGTTTGTCTGCAATCCTGTCGTGCCCTCAATGGTTTATTCTTGTGTTGCTCTCGCTTCTGTCAAGTCATTGAGTACCATCTTTGAGGCTTTCTTGGCTATTGTGTTTGTGTTTTTATATAAACACGAGCATCTTTGTGTTTTACTTATATTGCCTATTAATGCTGCCTTGTTGGTTAGAGAATATTTCTTTATTTACACTGTCCCGTTTTATTGGGATGATAGTAGGGTAAGTTTGAGATCCCCCCCACCCCCACACCCCACAGCGGCAACTGACCGTTCAAAGGCGGTAGCCCTATTGTCAAACCTTGTTTGTAACGTCATATGCCTTTTTTCTTTATTAACATTGCCATTCATGTTTGTCTTTATGCGTGTTTTTGGGTTTATTGTGTTCTGTGAAAGCTGCATTTCGCCGAAGTGCATTTCTTTTCGAACATCCCTCGTAATTACCATAACTAATGAAACGTAGTGTTTCACTCATCAGGATTAGTGTTTTACATGAATCGTGCGAAATTCGCGATGGTATAAACATATTAATACGCTGTCAATGTTTAATAACTCCGCCAATAATAATACTTTCCTAAAGTGCGTTAGAATATGGAATAATTTCTCCTAGGGATAATCAGAATAAGAAATTACGTAACATGAACAGTTATTAAATTGTCTTTGTATCTAAACATTTTCGATTTCAAGACGTAATGCTTCAACGATGCATACATGATTAAATACTAATTTATAAGAGTGTCTCTTTACAAATTTAAAGTTCGAGTTACAATGAAACAAATTTAAAGTTCGAGTTACAATGAACCTGTTCATACAGGTTTCAACTGCTTCCTAGAGTATACGCCGACGTGTACTGAGTCGAACGTTTTTCTGCCATTCGAATCCGACAGGCAAACAGTAAAGACGCTACATCCAGAAGTTCTTAAAACTAGTTGTCTTTTAAACAACATATCGAGGGTTCAGTGCAAAACTATTGTATCTCCTTCTTTATTCATATGTAAGTTACAATAGTTTTGCGCTGACCCCTCGATATGGAATCAGCGGAGGAGCCGGAAAGGCAAACAGAGACGCGAGAAAAATCCATAGCGCGTTTTCACGGTCCTGGATTGTTTCACTTCAATACACCCAGCGGGTCGGCGGGCCGTCCATACAACAACAAACAGGTGGATCAAGAACAGTAATCGAACACGATACATGCTTCGGGCATTGGTAACAGAGGACACTTCAGGATGGATTGTCCGAGATCCTCCACTGCTTCACGGCTGCCGCAGTTTAAAGCGAGTCAGACACTAGTGCAAGGAACAGATAAAACGATACATTAGAAGTACATTTTTAATACTTTGAACGAAGCAAACAGTACAGATAAGACATTATTAAACGATCATTCAGATTGTTTTGAAATTCAGGAATCAAATTTATATCTGTTATAAATACAGTTAAAGGGAGTTTAAAGCAAAGCATATATGTTTGGGAAAGTATATATATAGGAGCTATTCCGGGCATTATAGACGTATTAAGAAATGGCTATAAAATCTCCTTTTTCGAACAGACAGTTTCTTTTTCTAAAAATAACAAATCCGCATTAGAAAATATTTGTTGAAAATGCCATTGCTGATTTAGTAAAAAACAGATGCGTGGTTGAAGTCCCGATAGTTTTTATACATAACTTGGACTTTTACAATCATCAATTTTAATTAAAATAATAGGTGAACGCAAATTGTGTCGTGTTCGGCTGTTTCCAAAGGCGCTCTCATACTCTTTTATATAGTACAGTGGCGTTGCTTGTGCACTGTGGCGGCAGCAAAACGTCTCCCCGCGCTTGCAATCAGGACTATTATTCATTCGATCTTTGGAGATCGCTGAGCCCGATATTTATATTTAGTTATCGGTGGTACATTTTCAATTTCTTTTGTTTTCTTGCTTAATTTTTGATTCGGTGGTTCCACTACTCCGGCCGATAAAAGGCTCAGGGTATTGTTTAACCACTCATAGGATATGTTGTCTGCTTTTTAATTTAGTCTTTTGGCTGTTACTTGTGATACGCAGGCGTCATAACCTACATTCCATTATGTTTATTTCGTTCTTCGGGGCATTTAATTGTATTTGACACTGGGACCATACGCCGTACGACATGGGGAAGAAATATCCTCCATGTCCACCGCCATATGCATGCCATCTTCGGGATGGTTAAATTGTGTACTATTGATTTTATGAATATTGAGTTCTGCTCAACCCGGGGCTAGAGGGCGTGAGCGGTAGCCAGCATATTTCACTACCGTTCATGAACAATCAAACCGAGAATGCAATATTTCGTATATGTCGTGTTCGGCTGTTTCCAAAGGTCCACTATCATATTCTTTTGCATATTAATAACTGTTGATTATATTGCACCAATAATATATTTAAACATATGGCAGATTAATGAAGAAAAAATGAAACCCTTCATTTTATTTAATTATATGCAAGCAGATTTAAAGTCAAACTAATACTAGGTAAATAAATCAAGGTACTGATTAAAAGCTGGACAACAACTTCAAGAATGCTTCGTAACCCTTTAAGAGAGATGATTAAACTGGATTTAATTGTTTAAGAATGTAATGCTTCTTGGTGATGGGTGGGGAACTAACAGCGATTAGGCAGCATGCAAGAAAGCTTCTGCTGTAAAGAAATATAAAAAGATCGGACATGGAAAGTAGCATTCAAGGAGGACAGTCAACCACAAAACACAGAATGAATGAATGGTGTTTTACGGCACGTCGACACATAAATAGGTCATATTGTGCGCAAAAATTTATGAAAATGAAGTATTAATTAAAAATTAATGTAAATATATAAAGATAAAACTATTAAAAAATAAGGGATGATCAGGTGTAATATAAACTATGTATGTAAATCAACAAATGCCCGTCAACGGGTATATAAACAAGTAAATATATATAAGAACACATTACAATGATTTATATAGTCTGATCTCTTTCAGGAAATCTAAAACAAGACTAAAATCTACAGTATCAAATAACTCTTTCATAGTATTAACATTGTAGTACATTTGACGCATAGGATCAAAGTCTACACATTCCAATAATATGTGTTTGACCGTTAACGGTGCAAAGCAGGGTATACATTCTGGTAATTGCTCACCTTGTAATAAATATGAATGAGTATAACGTATATACCCTATCCTGCACCGGGCTAGGACAACTTCCTCTCGACGAATGGGTCTTCTAGAAGAACGGCATTCTCCGAGTAACGGTTTAATTGGATGGAGTTTATTGTTAACTGACAAATCCCAAGCGGCTTGCCAAGAGTTACGAATATATGTGTTAATACAACTTTTAAAATCCGTATAAGGTAATTTGGTATTAGTTATATGTAAATCTAATGCTGCCTTAGCAGCACTATCAGCTCTATCATTACCACGTATTCCTACATGGCTTGGAAGCCAGCAGAAAATAATAACATTATCAATTATAAGAGAATTGTACTTTTCTAAAAGTTGAAGCACAACTGGGTTATCATGTTTCATATTACCCAGTGCTTGAAGAGATGAAAGGGAATCAGAAAAGATTACAAAATGGTCATCATCAGATTCCTGAATATAATTTAAGGCAAGTTCAATTGCCTTAAGTTCAGCTGAAAAGATAGAGGCCTTGTCAGGCAGGCGGCTCTTTATGCTGTGTTTGTGAACAACAGCTGCTGCAGCTACCTTATCTCCATCTTTAGAGCCATCTGTGTAGATATGTTGAAAGTTACTGTATTTCGATTTAATTTCATTAAATTTGCTTTAAAAGACTGTAGGTTCTGTGCTGGATTTGTTATTATTACAAAGATCAAAAATAATTGTTGGTGTTTCCAAAGTCCACGGTGGAATTTGTGGTACTTTGTACTTGGCAATCAAATTTAGGTCGATTTCAGTGTCTCTTAATTTTGGTTTAATACGAAGATCAAATGGTCGAATGGCCTTCGGTTTTCGATCAAAAAGAGGTTCACAACTAGGATTAAAAACATTATCGAAAGTTGGGTTTGAAGGGTTTGACTTTAATTTAATGGCGTATTGAAGAGCTAATTTGTCCCGTCTATGAGACAGTGATGGTTCATTAGCTTCAACATATAGACTTTCGGCTGGTGATGTACGAAAGGCACCTAAGGCGAGTCGTAATCCTTGATTATGTATAGGGTCGAGCATCTGCAAGTACGACTTGCGAGTCGATCCATATACTATCGAGCCGTAGTCCAGCTTGGATCTGATAAGAGATCTGTAAAGTCGCAACAGGACTTTTCGATCTGCTCCCCAATTAGTGTTTGCAACAACTTTAAGTAAGTTAAGAGCTTTAAGGCATTTGGCCTTGAAGTATTTAAGGTGTGGTATAAACGTTAATTTACGGTCGAAAATAAGACCAAGGAATTTTATCTCATCCACTACTGGTATTGGTGACCCATCCAGTGTTAGATGAGGGTCTTCATGATGTTTACGAAGTTGACAAAAGTGCATACAATTAGTTTTAGACTTAGAAAATTTAAAACCATTTTCATCAGACCAGGTCTGAAGTTTATTTAGACATTGTTGTAATTGTCTCTCGATAGTATTCATGTTTTTTGCACGATAACATATAACAAAGTCGTCAACGTATAGCGAACAATCCACACCTGGATTGATGCATTTTACTATACTGTTAATCTTTATATTAAAAAGTGTGACAGAGAGTATACTGCCCTGTGGAACACCCATCTCCTGTTCATGAATATCAGAGAGGGTTGAACCCATTCGGACACGAAATTGTCTATCATCTAAGAATTTCTCAATAAAAATGGGTAATCGGCCTCTAAGACCAAGGTCATGAAGATCATTCATAATACCGTACTTCCATGCAGTATCATAAGCTTTCTCCAAGTCAAAAATAACAGCGACTAGATGTTCTTTTTTTATGAAAGTTTCCCTAATAAATGATTCAAATCGAATGAGACTGTCTGTTGTGCCTCGTTGGCGCCGGAATCCACTTTGATACTTTGTTATCAGCTTGTTGGACTGCAGGTACCAAACGAGTCTCTCATTAATCATTCGTTCCATGGTTTTACATATACAACTCGATAATTTATTGGGTCCGTATGATCCTTTCCAGGTTTGGGGACTGGAATAACGATTGCTTCCCGCCAAGAAACCTTATTAAATATATCAAGAAGGGTAGAGAGACAAGATTCAGGTAAATGTTTTAGTAATTGATAATGGATATCATCAGGACCAGCTGATGTATCATGAGCCTTTCTAAGGGACTCTCGAAGTTCTTTGAGAGTGAATAGTTTATTGTATTTTTCCAAGTTTTTCGACTTGAAGTTCAGCTTCTTCTGTTCTTTTTGTTTCTTATTTTTCAGAAAATTTGGTTAACAATTTTCAGAAGAAGAATTTTTTGAAAAAGTTTCTGCCAAAGTGTTTGTAATATCTTTGACAGATGTTATATCTCCATTATCTGTTTTAAGATGATTTACAGAACTAGAATTACCTTTACCACTTATTTTCCGGACCATGTCCCATGTCTTCTTAAGAGATGAGCGAGAATGCAGCCTAGAGACGTAAGATCTCCAGGATTTCCTCTTGCTATCCTTAATAGTACGACGGGCTTTCGCACGAAAAACTCTAAAGTTATCTAAATTTGTTTGAGTTGGCCGCAAGTTAAAATTATTTAATGCAGCTTTACGATCGCTGACTGCCTTTTTGCAGTCATCGTCGTAACATGGTGTATGTGGGCGTTTAGGATTTGCCGAGGTTTTTGGAATGGTTTGATCAGCTATATCGTGAAGAGTTTTGGTAAAAAGAGCAGTTGCGTCTTCGACATCCTCGAAAACGGAAGGCTTTAATTGTTCCTCGCAAAGAGATTGAAACGTAGTCCAATCAGCCTTGCGAAGTTTCCATCGTTGCGTATTTTCGAGAAGAAATATGGGGAAGTGGTCACTTCCACAGAGGTCGTCTCCAACACTCCACGAAAAATCCATCAAAAGCGTTGGATCGCATATTGTTAAATCAATGGAAGAATGAGAGCCTGTAGCAGGATGTAAGTAAGTATGTGACTTATTATTAAAAAGACACAAATTGTTTTTGGCTAAGAAATCCTCAATTTTCTTGCCTTTATCGTTTATATCTTTACAACCCCAGATGTAGTTGTGTGCATTAAAATCGCCCAAGAGTATAAAAGGTGATGGCAATTGTGCAACTAGGCGATTTAGATCTTTAGGGTCTAGTGAAGAACTAGGTGGCAAATATAAGGAACATATTGTTATTACTCTGTGCATAGTAACACTGACCGCAATAGCTTGCAAATTTGTTTTTCAACGCAACAGGTCTGTGAGGAATGTTTCGATTAACGATTATCGAAACTCCACCAGTGGACTTGTCCCCGGTATCACAAATATGATTGTATAGTGAGTATTGTTTAAAAGATACCTTATCACTTGTCTTCAAGAATGTTTCTTGAAGACAAAAGGCAATAGGGTTGTGTTCATTTAAAATTAAGCTGATTTCATCATAATTTGGTTTCAAACCTCGACAATTCCATTGAATGATCTTATTAGTTTTACCCATTATTTAGCGCTAAGGCGATTTTTAATTTTGTTTTTATTTTTTGCCTTAGATTTAGGAGAGGTCTTAGGAGACTCAAGCAGCGACATATCCACTGATGGATCCTCCTCCCCGGAAGAAGTCAGCTGAAGTGGCACCTCAACTAACCTTTCATGAGAGGATGGAAGTGGCAGTGCAGCTGCCGGCTCTGAAATGTCCATAAGCTGTTCGAATTTGTTATGCAGCTCAATAGGGCCATTAGACACCTTTGGCTGCTCCTTGTGCTCCCCAGTTGGAGAAGCACTAGGCTTTCCAACTTCCTTAGTTGGAGCAGCACTAGGCTTTCCAACTTCCTTAGCCGGAGCAGCACTAGGCCTTCCAACCGAGGATGTATTAGGCTTCACGACTGGGGAACTTCTAGACTTCACAGTCTTAGAAGAACCCTCTTTCCAATTCTGAGAAATTGACATGCTCTTGACATTGCCAGAGCCTGCCGGTTTTGTGTTTGATTTAAATGTAAAAGTTTGATTAGGTGAAAAGTTTAATTTTGGTTTGTTAAGTTGTGTTTGTTGACTTTTGTTTGGATTTGATACTGAAGAAGTATTCTTTGTATTTTGAATTTCTGGCTGTGGTTCGTATTGCGTACTTGCATCCCTGCATTCTGTGTGTGTTGCTGTTGTTTTGAGAATAGATGCGTAAGAGGTCGGACTTGAAATTTTATATTTTTCTTCAATTAATTTTCTTGCTTCTGGAAAGGGAATGTTTTGTGTATATTTAACTGTTATGATTTCTTTTTCTTTTTTAAATTTTTCACATAATTTTGAATTTGCGTGATGTCCCAGGCCGCAGTTGGTACATTTGAGGTCGTTAGGACAGTCTGATTCGTTATGTTTGAATGCAGAGTCGCCACATTTACCACAACGTTCTTCTTTAGTACACCTGGAGTTGTGGTGCCCAAAGGCTTGGCAGTTGTAGCAACGTAACGGGTTTGGAATGTAGGCGTCAACATGCAATTGCAGATATGCCACCTTTATTGTTTTTGGTAAGACGGGTGTTGCAAATGTGAGTATGATAGTATTTGTATTAATAATTTTGTCATTCCTTTTGATGGTTATTCGGCGAGCTGCAGTTACCAACTGTGGCGCAAGCTCGTGAATAATTTCGTCTTCAGGTACTCCGGAGAGATCCGGGCACCTGATGACGCCTTTGGAGATGTTCATAGAGGTGTGAGGATAGCATTTTACTTTGGTGTTTAAAATTTGTGTAAGTGTTAATAAATTATCCGAATGAGATTTGTTTTCTGTTTCAATCAGGAGAGTTTTGTTTTTTAATTTTTTAATTTGTTTTACATGTCCAGCAATTGAATGGACAGTTTTCTCGATAACGAAAGGTGACATATCTGTAATAGGTTTTTTCCCCGTTTTCCGATTCGATAATGAGAAAACGAGGAAAGGCTTGATTGATGACTGATTCCTCAGTATCAGATTCATGTTCTGTTTTTTTTTCCGTTTGTTAGTAGTTTGTGCGTTTTGTGATGCCATGATGTGGCGTTAAGAATTCATCTTCCACGCTTCTCACCCACCTCGGAGTCCAACAAGGGGACATTTGCTGTGGATATCCAACAGCAAAATGTCAAGAATCCGTAGAAGGTATACTCATATAAAGCTAACGCATCAGACCCCCCATACCACCCAGCGGACATAACCCCTTAACTAAAAAGGCACTTATGTTCCGCTTAAAAAGTGGCACGAGTATAGCCATATAGCGTTTTGAAATACATGATTAGCCCGTGCGCCACCGCCATAAAAGACCCTATCTATATAATGTTTAAAGTAGAACAATATAAAAAGTAAGTTAAGATACAGTGTACTGGTACTGTCTGAATAATAAGATCGGATCTCCTATAGCAGGCGTGACAAACCGATTGATCAGATCGGGCCAAATCTGACCGCCCGTCTAGTTGAAGTCCGGACCAAAGTAGTGTGTTGCAACGTGGAGATAACTACCAGATCTCCACGCCACTCAACCACCAGGACTCCCTTCTCCAACGACACGGGTCGCCACCCACGGTCAACAGGTGGGTTACATTTCGGGGGGTTCTACCCCTCTGCTAAGTAACGAGCAGTCGGTTGATTCTTAACACCCCACCACCGACTGGGGGGTCAAAACACAGAAACAAACACGCAAACAGACAAACAAGAAGGCAAAAGTAATATAAATGCAAACGACATCACAAACACAAAAGGGTTGACAATAGGGCTACCGCCTTGGACAGTCAGTGGCAAATTAGGCCATTGTGGGTTTAAACCTGTTCTAGGTGCACCAAACCTCACACTTACCTGTCATCTCATTAAAACAAGACAGTGTAAATAAAGAAATCTCTGCCATGATCTAATCTCTAACCAACAAGGCAGCATTAATAGGCACTATAAGTAAAACACAACTATGCTCGTTTAAATATAATAAAAAAAACAATAGCCTAGAAAGCCACAATGAAGGTACTCAATGGCTTGGCAAAAGCCAGAGCAACAAGAGAATAAACCATTAAGGGCACGACAAGAAAGATTATAGAATGTCATACAATCCCTGTAGGATGTAAAAAATAACAATATTGATTGGATGTACGGGGAGAATTGTCTAGAGAAAGCAGTTTTGTCATAAATAATAATCAATCATTATGAGATCCTGTAAGCAGTCTGACATGAGTTGGTCTTTGCTGGGAAGGTATTGAATTTAGCATTTCCATACCAGAGAAGAGGGTTCAAGACCTGCTACTGACTGTTGATTTGATTAATTAATATGCTTTCTAATATTAGCGCACGACAATTAGCGAAATGTACTGGCAAAGTAATTTCAATGATGCCTGTTATTGGCAATATCCCGAGATTTATGACGAGGTCATTATACGTAGCCCGTAGATCTGCTTGGTACCACATATTTAAATTAAACAGCGACGATCCCTGTATTGAGGAATTGCTATTTTGGTAGAATAGCGTAGACACTATGAACATCAGACAACTGGGTAATGTTTCTCGCGGTCAGACTATAGTTTATTTAGTTGCTAGCAACAGAGCATACGGAGCGTCAATTCAATCTTCCACAAATCATGGTCAGAAGAAAACGCCGTAGAAAGTTCTATTTTTAGAGAAATTTAAGCAGTAAAACTAGCATTTAATGATTATGGTTCTTTGATAAGCACAATTCAGTTAAATGGTTCACATATTCTCAAAACTGCGCTGGAATAATTACTAAACCTGAATTACAATTGGAAGCACTGGGCACATTTTAACAATGCTTTAAATGCAATATTCAATTAGATATTCAGTGGGTTCCTAGAGAAATGAATCAGATTGTTGACAATATTCAATTAGATATTCAGTGGGTTCCTAGATGTTGACAATATTCAATTAGATATTCAATGGGTTCCTAGAGAAATGAATCAGATTGTTGACAATATTCAATTAGATATTCAGTGGGTTCCTAGAGAAATGAATCAGATTGTTGACAATATTCAATTAGCTATTCAGTGGGTTCCTAGATGTTGACAATATTCAATCAGATATTCAGTGGGTTCCTAGAGAAATGAATCAGATTGTTGACAATATTCAATTAGATATTCAGTGGGTTCCTAGAAAAATGAATCAGATTGTTGACAATATTCAATTAGATATTCAGTGGGTTCCTAGATGTTGACAATATTCAATTAGATATTCAGTGGGTTCCTAGAGAAATGAATCAGATTGGTGACAATATTAGCAAATTTACAGACTTCAATGACTGGGCAATGTGGATTTTTTCAATTTTTAAACTGTATATGGGGACCATTCGACATTGATCGTTTTGATAACGCAGGAAATAGTGTGATTCAATAGGGCTCGATCTTAGATATAGTATGTTGTAAAAAAATAAACTGAAACGGTCAATGAATCCGTACAAACAGTTCATTATTTACACGATATATATATACAAAAATATAGGTTTATTATGTCGGACATCGTATTGAGTGGTTTACACAGAATGTTACGTCATTGAGCTTTAGTCAAGATATAGGCCTATCTCTATTAAAATAAATATATATATTTTATAGCGTTAAAGGTTTTTTCTTTAAATATTAGGCTTGTGCTTCACCATATGTAGGGTGGACACATGAAGTTAACGTTAATTTTATGGATCGGGCGTCAGCTGACGGATATAGCATTTATGTTGCATTGTATAGATCAGGTGTCGGACAGACACAGCCACTATTTTGTCATTTTATGGATCCGGCGTCAGGCCGACGCAGAATGTATTTGTTTTGTATTGTATCGATCTGGTGTCGGGCGGACAAAATCACTATTTTCTCATTTTATGGATCCGGCGTCAGGCAGACGCAGAATGTATTTATGTTGTATTGTATCGATCCGGTGTCGGGCGGACACAGTCACTATATTGTCATTTTATGGATCCGGCGTCAGGCCGACGCAGAATGTATTCATTTTGTATTGTATCGATCTGGTGTCGGGCGGACACAGTCACTATTTTCTCATTTTATGGATCCGGCGTCAGGCCGACGCAGAATGTATTTATGTTGTATTGTATCGAGCAGGTGTCGTGCGGACACAGTCACCATATTGTCATTTAATGGATCCGGCGTCATGCCGTCACAGAATGTATTTATTTTGTATTGTATCGATCCGGTGTCGGGCGGACACAGTCACTATTTTCTCATTTTATGGATCCGGCGTCAGGCCGACGCAGAATGTATTTATATTGTATTGTATCGGTCCGGTGTCGTGCGGACACAGTCACTATATTGTCAGTTTATGGATCCAGCGTCAGGCCGACGCAGAATGTATTTATTTTGTATTGTATCGATCCGGCGTCGGGCGGACACAGTCACTATTTTGTCATTTTATGGATCCGGCGTCAGGCCGACGCAAAATGTATTTATTTTGTATTGTATCAATCCGGTTTTGGGCGGACACAGTCACTATATTGTCATTTTATGGATTCGGCGTCAGGCCGACGCAAAATGTATTTATTTTGTTTTGTATCGATCCGGTGTCGGGCGGACACAGTCACTATATTGTCATTTTATGGATTCGGCGTCAGGCCGACGCAAAATGTATTTATTTTGTTTTGTATCGATCAGGTGTCTGGCGGACAAAGTCACTATTTCGTCATTTTATGGATCCGGCGTCAGGCCGACGCAAAATGTATTTATTTTGTATTGTATCGATCTGGTGTCGGGCGGACACAGTCACTATATTGTCATTTTATGGATCCGGCGTCAGGCCGACGCAAAATGTATTTAATTTGTATTGTATCGATCCGGTGTCGGGCGGACACAAGTCAGTATTTGGTTATTTTATGTATCCGGCGTCAGGCCGACGCAGAATGTATTATTTTATATTGTATCGATCAGGTGTCGGGCGGACACAGACACTATATTATCGTTTTATGGATCCGGCGTCAGGCCGACGCAGCGTGTATTTATTTTGTATTGTATCGATCCGGTGTCGGGCGGACACAATCACTATATTGTCATTTTATGAATCCGGCGTCAGGTCGACGCAAAATATATTTATTATGTATTGTATCGATCCGGTGTCGGGCGGACATAAAACAATTTTTGGATCCGGCATCGGGCCGACGCAGGAAGTATTTATGTTCTACTGTATCGATCCGGTGCCGGGCGGACACAAAACATTTTTTGGATCCGGCATCGGGCCGACGAACGAAATATTTAAAAGTTGTATCGCACTTATCTGGTGTCGGTTGGACACAGCAACTATTTTGTTATGTTATATGGACCCGACGTTATTTTGTTATATTATGGAACCGGCGACAGGCCATCTCATAATGTATACTGAGAAAAATAAGATTTGCAAATAAAATCCATGTCATTTCCATAGACGAGATACAAAGCCGTGTATGTTCGGGGTCAATGATAAAGTGACATAGATATGACCAATAATAATGTCACAAAGTCATCTGTAAACAAAGTTGGTGATAAAAATATGATGGGAACATACTTTTATTGGTTATCAAAAATCGTTCTCATTTCAATGAAAAGGGAGATAATTTTAAAATTAAGAAATTTGAGAAGATTTTGTTTGTGAAGTTTAAATCCATTATGTAATGTGGTTTGGGAGCTGACCGCAATTAATTTTCCCATAGGGTTACTGTACAGCCTTTGTCAACATCTTGCTTGAAAGCAGGGCAGCAGACATTGTTGTTGGTTTAATATATTCAGTATAGCCAAGACCAGTAATTTAAAACAATAAAATACATAAGTTAGCCAGGGTCTTTTTTTTCGCTCATGTTTTGTGACCCCTATGGAAAATACAACATTCATATACTACCTAGCTGAATATGCGGTGCTTCGGTCAAACACTTCTGAAATTTGAATGAAACCTCATATCAACATGGGATTTTCTGTATCATCTGTCTTTTACACTGCAGATGTATGCTTAAAGCAAAGAAAAACCTATTTGTTAAATTAAAAATTGCCAAAAATTGAGAAAAAAAATAGAATCCTTTTCTGTTTCCTTTTATCTCTAGGTCCGTGAGCTTTCAGGGGAGATACTACAGGTGTGAGATCAATAGATCTTGTTTTCCTTCGGAATAGTCGAGCTAAAAACGGTCAAAATCTGTTCGTCTGTTCTTGAGAAGAAGACTTTTTGAGGTTTTGACCATATATGGTAATGGCGTCTATCTTGAATGTCACATTAACCTAATTTGTATAACTTTGGAAGGCACTGACATCAGTATCTGTTATGTGAAATTTGGTCAAACATGGTCAAGCGGTTTCTGAGGAGATGTCGTTTACAAATGCCCTACCTATATGTCTATGTAAAACATGTAAAATCTCTATATACGGACTTTGGAACCCCGGGCCACAGCCATTGTTGATCCTAGGAACTTCATTTGTATAATTTTGTAGTCTATGATTTGGCGATCATTTATAAATAAATAATTTTAAAATATGTTCAGCAGTTCTTGTAAAGAAGATTTGTTAAGGTGTTGACTATATATTGTAATGGCGGCCATCATAGATGTCGCATTGACCTACTTTTTACAATTTTGGAAGGCATTGATCTCAGTATCGTCCATGTGAAATTTGGTTAAAAATGGTCAAACGGTTTCTGAGAAGATGTCGTTTACAAATGCCCTATATAAGTCTATGTAAAACGAAAAATCTCTATACACAAACTTTGGAACACCGGGGAACAGCCATTTTTTACACTAGCATCTTCGTTTGTACAACTTGTGTTTGTTTGTTTGTTTGTTTTTATGGTGTGTTACGTCATTTTCAACACATATAAGGTTATATATGACGGTCGTTTTTTTTGTGGTGAAGGCAGACCATCCACTTTTCCTGGGTAGAACCAGTACTGTACACCTCCCGCCATCCGTAAGAATCGACACTTCCTCACTTACAAGTCGAGCTCCCAGTGGGATTCGAACCCGCAGCGGTGAGAGGCGAAGGTTTACAACGCAACGTCGTTAACCATTCGGCCACGGATACGTAGTCTATGAGTTGGCGATCATTTATAAAACAAGACACTTTCAAATCTGTTCAGCAGTTCTTGAGAAGAAGATTGTTTAAGGCTTTGATCATATATGGTAATGACGGCCGTTTTGGTTGTCACATTGACCTACTTTGTATAACTGTGGAAGGCTTTGACCTCATCAGTATCGTCTATGTGCAATTTGGTCAAAATTGGTCGCGTGGTTTTTGAGGAGATGTCCTATAAAAGTCTGTGTAAAATAAGTAAAATCTCCATATAGATATACGCCGGGGCAGAGCCACTTTTAATCCTAGGAACTTCATTTCTATAACTTTAATAGACTAGGAGTTGGCAATCATTTATTTATAAAAAAACGTCAAATTTGTTTAGCGGTTCTTGAGAATAAGATTGTGTAAGTTTTGACTATATATGGTAATGGTGGCCATCTTGGATATTGCATTGACCTAATTTGTGAAACTTTGGAAGGCATTGACCTCAGTATCGTCTATGTGAAATTTGGTAAAAAATTGTCAAGTGATTTCTGAGGAGATGTCGTTTACAAATGCCCTATATAAGTCTATGTAAAACATGTAAAATTTCCATACACACACTTTGGAACACCGGGGCGCAGTCATTTTTGACCTTAGCAACTTCGTTTGTAAACTTTTGTAATCGAGGAGTTGGGGTTGATTTATAAACAAAAAACTTTCAAATCTGTTCAGCGGTTCTTGAGAAGAAGATTGTTTAATGTTTTGACCATATCTGGTAATGGCGGCCAACATGGATGTCGCATTGACCTAATTTGTACAGCTTTAAAAGGCATTGACCTCAGTATCGTCCATGTGAAATTTGGTTAAAAATGGTCAAGCGGTTTCTGAAGAGATGTCGTTTAGACATGCCCTATATGTCTATGTGAAACATGTAAAATCACTATATACAAACTTTGGAGCCCCTTATGACAAAAAATGATTAAGAACAGTTTGTTTTAGTATACATATTCAGTATGAGTTTCCAGTAAAGAGATCATACATACAATAAGATGATACACATATGTTTACATTAAAAGCAAGTTAAATGCAGTAATAACTTTTAATATGAAATGGGCCTGCCTAAATAACTGGAAAAGTACCTTGATACAATTAGTAATTGTGTGTGGGGTGTAGGAGGGAAAGTGTGTTTGTTTGTGTGTGTGTGTGTGTGTGTGTGTGCTGGGTGTTGGGTGTTGGGGGTAGGGGTGGGTGGGTAGAATTTGATGATAACAGTGGGTGTTGGGGGTGGGGGTAGGTGGGTAGAATTTGATGATAACAGGTAACACAGATTAAATAAATATTCTCAAAAACAGATGACCAAAAATATATTTCGCCAATAACAGCTTAACAAAACAAACTTGCCCCCTCCTTCCACCCCCACATCTTCCCCTACACATTTTGCTTAAAGTCGTATCTATCTCAGACATATTATATACTATATACCTGCAGATATATAGTATATATTATGCATATATATTTATTTTTGGGTGTGTGTTGGTGGGTGGGTGCGGGGGTGTCCAGAAATCAACTAATTAATATTGTAATCACTCTAATTCCATCTTTTACTATTCCAGCTCTGTGCCGGCTGCCTGTGGTATGTATCTATAACTATTTCTAGATTTTAGAGTAATTATTTAAGATTATGATTTGATCAAATTTAGAAATTAGAGTTACTTCTCACTCTTAAAATAGAGACAGGTATACATTTAAGGCCTTTATCTGTACAAAATAGACATTTTGTTGAAGTGCTTTGCCCGTTACATAGGTGGAGTCTATTTCATATTAAACTTGTTAATAAAAGGCTCGCTTTCATATTTTTGATGTTACATACAATCAACACTAAAGTATTCTGTCTTTCTGCTTTAGCTGTCACTCCTTCATTGTGTTAAAAAGTGTACGTTTCCAAGATAAACATCATTACATGTATATATCTATATGGAGAATTCTGTTTTTAGTCGTATGTTTTACCTAGGCCTGTTGCTATCATCCTCATTTTCAAAATGGCGACACCCCGTTATAGTTGAGCCCCCATCTAGCCACAAGTTTGAGAAAGCGTTGAACAGAACTAGTCTAGATCATCTGCGACGCTCGCTTGTTTTCAAGACAAACGTTTGTATTTACAATCAAGTGTCGATGATGGTCAAGACAAGTGCATTAGATGTCGCGGTTATTTCTATGCTGGTTTCCCGCAATACAATTCCACAGATTTAAACATGCTTGGTCTAGTTGTGTAATATTTAGGAATTTATTTGTTTCTAATGTTAGAGTAAGTAGTACAGATCAAAATAAAATGGTACTCGTCTTCAATATCGTTAGTGTTACAAATTTCGCATACTCTTTCGTTTCTCTCTGTTCTCCCTCTTGAGTATCTCCCTATTTCTATTCTTAAACAATGAGCGGATAATCTTATTTTTGTTATACAACTTCATAATTGTTTGGAGCATAATGTTTCTAGATAGGTTTCAAAATCGAAATTCTCTTTCACCACCTTATATAGCGTTAAAACTCTACTGCCTTCTATATCAGAACTCCATTGTTGCATGAAATTATCTATCAATCTTTGTTTAAATATTAAAGGAAATAGTTTAAAACTAATACTCATGGGATTATCCCAGACATTATTAAAACCGTTACTATTTAGGATAAACCTTATATTATTTAGTCAATTCGTCGCGCCCTTATTACAGTTGAATAACAAATCCTTATATATTGCTTTCAGTATAATGTTCTCTGTAGACAACAGTTTATACCAATATTTGATCATTTTTACATATCCATTTCCACAGAGACATTGTTGGTTTAACGAAAAGGAGCCAGTATAATTAAGAACCACACCTCAATAATTAAAATCATCGACGACATCTAATAAACTTCCATTATAATACCACCTTTCACATTCTTTAATTCTACCCCTTTTACGGAATACAACTATTTGTGTCTTTTCAGTATTAACTTCAAGACCCCAAGATTCACAGTATTCATAGAGTCTATTAAGACTTTGCTGAAGGTCATCTGGGCTTGATCCCAGTACAGCCATATCATCTGCAAAAAGCAACAGTATTAAAGTGATATCATTAAGAGATTAACCACCATATATTCTGTTTAATAAGAACAGTTCTAAATATTCTATGCATGTAGAAAACATAATCGGTGAGACAATATCACCTTGCTTTAGACCGATAGAAATATCAAAGAATTCGGAGTAAGATCCACCGGACTTAACACATGTTTAACTGTATCATACATGGATATATACGATATATAGAGAATAATTAACAGCATAAATTTGATACTGAATTTATGCCAGGAGGGAAAAAAGTGGTAATTTGGTCTAAAAAACGAGTTCGAAAAACGAGGATTTTTAACCAAATTACTACATTTTTCCTCGATTGACAGTAATTCAGTATCAAATTTATGCTGTTAATTATACTGTTTGTTCCGTGTGGTTCCCGGGGGCCCCCGTTTGGTCACGGGGCAAAGAATAGGGTCACTGCAGATCCCTTTGGAGGGGTAGGCAGAAGGGTAGAATCCCCACAAATTCATGTTCATTTTATCATTTGTTTTTCATGTTCATTAAAGGTCTTCATCATGATCCCTACATTGTTTCAGGTGCTATCTCGCTCGCATCAAAAGAGCAGTGGCAGAAAAACAATAACGTGGCTCCAGCGTAAATGGAGTTTCTACGATATAATTTGCAGCAACTCTGCAGTTCAGGGTGAGAAGGTTCTAGGCCCATTTTCCATATTTTATCTCGATGTACATGGAAGATGAGCCTGGCATGTTCATGCCTTTTAGGCGCCATATAACATTTTCATGTGTTAGTGCGCCTTAAAACCCCAATTCAATAATTATACTGTTTATTATAGTATCACGAAAAATACTAGCCATGCCAATGAAATCAATACCTTTATTAATATATAGTAGTTTTAGAAAATGTCTGACGTGATCAGACGCCTTGTCAATAGGGGGTCGCAGAACTTGTTGTGTGTAGCTTTGAACTATGGAAGCAGTGTTATACAAGGGATCTGTACAAATTAAAATTGTGTCTGCTTCCTCGTCGATCAACTTTAGTGAAGAAATGGACAAAGAGGTAAACCGTGAAAGCATAGAGTGCTTTCCAGACTGTTTAAAAATAGTATGTAAATCAACGACAGAAACAATTACACGCG
Source organism: Cyrtodaria siliqua (assembly GCA_037043455.1). Taxonomy (NCBI): domain Eukaryota; kingdom Metazoa; phylum Mollusca; class Bivalvia; order Adapedonta; family Hiatellidae; genus Cyrtodaria; species Cyrtodaria siliqua. The sequence continues at coordinate 55,156 of JAWPHD010008353.1, read as the reverse complement.
ATTTACGTTTGATGTTACCATTACCATATGTCTGGTTTTTATTTTAAAATTAATAAAAATTTAATTTAATTTTAGTAGCATCATTATCAAAAAAAATATATTCAACCGGTTGAACAGTTACGTTATTAAAAGTATGACCTGACTGACGAAAGTGTTGGTACAAGTTTTTTTTCAACATTTTAGGATTACTTGCATTATATTTGTGTTCACGAAATCGAACTTTTAAGGATCGACCTGTTTGTCCAACATATTGTATACCTCAACGCGGTGCATTTCAAGTCAAAACATAAATGACGTGAGATGTACGTCAGTCAACATTTGAAGCTAGACATACATTAAACAATCTACCATTAACAGCTGATTTAATGGTGGACTTGCAAGATAAATAATTGCAACAACTGCACCTCATAGCATTGCACTATTAATAGAGGGAAACACTCTGCGTCTTGAATGAACTAAATGATTTCTGAAAGGAGACCTTATATGGTATTTCCTCAAAACTAGAGGAGTTACGGAAACTTTTGAGCCATTATTAAAAATCCTAATAATATTATTAGAAGGAACATGAAACGAGGTTGCCGAATGAAGATTACCAAGGCGTAAATATGGTTTAGTTCTAAGAAATGAAGAGATTTTGTGGAATTTGTATTGATGATGCAGAGTGTATCCGAGGAGGTGAAAGAGTTGTTTTAAAAGTTTTAACTAATAGACTCATAATTGTTATTTTGGAGAGTAATACCATTCTGTGAAAAGTGATTTAAGGGCCAATTTGTATATATTAGAGATGCGAAATAGAATCGTATCAAAGATCCATAAGAAGTAATATTAGTAAACTTACGGACTGTTAAAATAGGTCCAAAACTCAGTGTTTAATACAAGATAATGAGGAAAGTTAAGGAAAACCCTAATAAAATGGGCCAAAATGTCGATGAGCACAAAACCTTCAAAGCGGTATATGAAACACACGTGTTTAAGGAAAAACTGGATCAATGAATGTCATATAATCCCTGTAGGATGTAAAAATAACAATATTGATTGGGTGTACGGGGAGACTTTTTACGGTCGCCACACGGCACAAACAACACTATTGTGCAGTATAAAGAAATATAAAAAGATCGGACAGGGAAAGCATCATTCAAGGAGGACAGTCAACCACAAAACACAGAAACAAACACGCAAACAGACAGACAAGAAGGCAAAAGTAATATAAATGCAAACGCCATCACAAACACAAAAGGATTGACAATAGGGCCACCGCCTTGGAACGGTCAGTGGCAAAGTAGGCCACTGTGGGGTTTAAACCGGTTCTAGGTTGCACCAAACCTCACACTTACCCTACTGTCATCCCATTAAAACAGGACAGTGTAAATAAAGAACTCCCCGCCATGATCTAATCTCTAACCAACAAGGCAGAATCACTAGGCAATATAAGTGAAACACAAATATGCTCATGTAAATATAATACAAAAAAACAATAGCCTAGAAAGCCACAATGAAGGTACTCATTGACTTGGTAGAAGCCAGAGCAACAAGAGAATAAACCATTAAGGGCACGACAAGAAAGATCATAGACAAACATCAAACGCCACCGTCCCAAAGGGCTACAGGTAGTCGTCATCATAGGATCCACATCCTGTCCGGTCATCGTACAATTAAAGAGCAAAGCATAGTTGCGAACTGTAAAAGTTTCCTCCACCTATCATGAAGTACGTTGCAAAATGATAGGGTCATAACCTCTTTTGATAAACCTTTTAACAAGTTGAACAAAGATAGTATGAAAGTGACCATGACCAAGAATTTTACGAAGTTTATAAATCACATCACCATATAAGTCAGGTTGTGATAGTCCTTGTCGCAGAAGAGCGTCCTTAAATTACTTTTATATTTGGAAAGAAGATCAGGCTTACGATAATAAAATATTGCAAAGGTTTTACGAAGTTTATGGTAACGGTAACACTTGAACGCATGACAGATATATGTTATTAATATGTTTGGAACTGTAGAAAAACAAAAAAACAAAAAAATAAATCCTGTTTGTTGATACAATTCAAAAACGGGATTGTCAGAAAACAATGAATGTTTCTATCGTAACACCGGTTCCATCTTACTTGTCAACCCTTTTGTGTTTGTGATTTCGTTTGCATTTATTATTAATTTTGCTTTCTTGTTTGTCTGTTTGCGTGTTTGTTTCTGTGTTTTATGGTTGACTGTCCTCCTTGAATGCTACTTTCCCTGTCCGATATTTTTTATATTTCTTTACGCCCACATGCTCCAAAGTAAACAATTCAACACGTGTTCCTTGAAATCTGATTTCGTTACCAAGGAATGAGTCAAGGTGGTTTCTTATAGAATATCACTAATGACTGCTGTGTTTTAGCGAACAAATATCCATATTTTAACTCAATATATAAATATTGAAACTGGTTAGTTTGTGAGTTTTGATACTTCTGTGACTACCAGCATCTGATTAGTTCTGGAAGTCATGTGACTTTGCGCCAATTGACTGGAATTCCGAACATTGTACGGAGATCTCCGAAGTACAGGTGAAATGGGCTATACAACCATTACTTTACGGCTCGTTTTGGGGTAAAAGAACACAAACTTGAAAATAATCTCTAAAACTGGAATACTGATTCTTACAACCAATGGGTGCATTTAAAAGTTGTCGAACTTATGTGTTATGCTTCTATTTAAATGACTTTACATGTCCTAGTTATTATAATAGTTCTATTCTTTTACACTGTATTGGGAGAAACAAGTTCAAAACGTAAAAGAAATTGCTGAAAATTGGAATATTTTTCTAAAGAATAATGGATGCATTTCAACTATAATTGTGTTTAAACGGTTATGTTAAACGCTTGTCTACCATGTCTATTTTCTTATTATAATTTTAATATTTTAGAAAACCTTGGTAACAAATGTTAAACATTTGCTTTACATTGAAAACTAGAATCATATATTTTTTAAATATTCAGTTAATTTTCAAACCTGATTTTGTTTAATTGGAACTGACTGAAGCTCAAATGTTTATTGGTATATATTTATTTGCGTAAGTGTCTTGAAGAATTTGTTTACAAGTTCACGTGCAAGTATACTATCGGAAATATCGTCACCCTTGTGTCAACCCTTTTGTGTTTGTGATGTCTTATTTTGCCTTTTATTCATCATTAAAGTTGTTCTTTGTTTCTGTGTGCGTTTGTGATTGACTGTCGTCCTTGAATGCTACTTTTGTTGTTCGATTTTTATATTTACTTCTTCCTCTTGCTGTCTTTATAGCTGATCTGTTGTATGGTCGTATACACTAAGCTCACTCATACCATCAATACTGTCTGTTGATTGATCAGGAATGGTTTCATCAGGAATGGTTTCAGTACTTTTGAATTTTTTCTCCAGTCTACAATCCGCAAGTGTATTTCACGGGAATCTCTCTCCAGTCAGTAAAGACCAAGGAATTGAATTGTTTTAAATGGCAAATCAACACATTTTATGTTATATCGAGCTGATTTAGAGGCAGGGGGAGGCTACATAGGAATCTGGAACCATGCCCTACTTTATTTCGAGTAGATGTGTATGGTTATTTAACATACTCTAGGACATACTCCGATATACGGGACAGCCCGGTTTACGTCCGCATCTTATGGATGATGCTAGAGTTGCTTCAGGACTCAGAAACAAAGAAGGACAAAGAAACCCAGTGGCGCCGATAAACAGGTCAAAGTGCGTATTTAAGCAAATCTTTCATTTGTAATTTACTTTATGCTACTATGATCAGCTGTGCGCAAAGTTTACGATCAGCTTTCAGAACTATATATTTCCTGCTGGTTATATTTGAAGTTTTATTTTTGCTCATTGGAGCTAATGTTTAAAATTAACCTTACACATTATGTCATGAAAAGTGGATAGGCAAGTCGAACAGGAAATGTAGCATTCAAGGACCACAGTCAACCACAAACAGACACAGAAAAAAATAACAACTACAAAGATGAATAAAAGGAAAAATATGAAATCACAAACATAAAAGGGATGGCAATAGGGCCACCGCTTTGGAACGGTCAGTGGCAAAATATGCCGCTGAGGGATTGAACCAGGTTCTAGGATGCACCAAACCTCACATTTATCCTATTGTCAACTTTGCTTGTGATACTGCGGGGTTGTTCCAAGTCACTTTTCACTTTTCCAACCTTTCAATGGCTATCGTGTCTAGTTGTGTATGATTCTGGCAAATTGTTTTCTATTCCAGACTGTGTCCGGTAAACAGCCCCGGGTTTAAGATAGAATCCAGTTGTGCCTCCGACAGTCTGGGTATTTTTATATACGGTTTCCTCAATTACTTTGGTCTACTGGTATGCTTCCAAAAGGATTATTACTTTGTCCTGTTTGCACTGAACCACCACTACTTATCATTAACTGAGAACAAATGGTTGTTCAGTAGCTAGACTGGCCATTTGAGATAGATAAAAGTGTTAGTTCCGTAAATCAAACGGTATTTGTTACCATTCGCTAGTGTTATTTGTGTATTATTGTGTATTATATATGTACGTGTTATTGTACTTTCTTCAAGGGAAGCATATATGATATAGACAGCTATTGGTTCTTTAGAATCAGCCAGATCAATAGAGGTTGACAACTTATTTAAATAATAAATAAGCTTCTTGTATTCAATTCTCTGTCAAATTTAATTGCATAATAGACTGTCATTTTGGCCTTGGGCCAGCATTCCAATTTATGCATATTGGTACAATCTGAGATGGGAAATTCTAATAATGATTTTTAAATTATTGATGCCTCAAGTTAATACTTTAACGTGACAGCATTGTGGGAGACACAGCTTATTTCATAATTTGGGCCAAAAATGTCAAAACTTAACAAAATGTGCTGAAAACTGGAGAAGAAATATAATTCAAAAATCGGTAAATGCATTTAGTACAATAATTTTGTTTAACAACTGTGTTTACGAAGTTTATATATTTTATAGTTCAGATTGTTTTTCAATATTTTGGGTAGAAATAGTTTGATTTAACTCCAAAAATCACTGAAAACGGGAATATTTCTTTCAAAAAGTAATCTGATGAATATTCATTCATTATTTATTTTTAAACTGTGGAAAATGCTTACCTTTACAAAGTTCTTTAGTTTCATGTGTATATAATCAATATTTTGCCAGAAATTAACAAAATCTCCGAAAACTGGAATAGTTTGTCTAAAAAGCAATGGCTGCATGTCAAAATATATTATTATACCTCAAGCACGTTAAAATATCTGACTACTACAGTAAGTGTATAAATTTCGTAGCCTTAGTTTTATTATTTTAAAATAATTTAGGTAAAAACAATCAAATTCATCAAAATTCGATGAGAACTGAAATAGTTTTTTTTAAATTTAATAGGCGGCATTTCATCTTGTTTTTAAACCGTTTCGGTCTGCAACATTTACTAGTTACTTTTTTATTACTTTGAGATGTTTATAACCAGAAAACATACACTTTTAACAAAAATCACTAAAAATTTGAATCATTTTTTCGAAAATACAAACAAATAGCCTATTAGTTAGTATTCAACATTATTTTGTTTTTATATCGTTAAACGTAATGGTCCGACATTTATTTTAATGCTACCAAATTATACCATACATATATATTGGTATAATCATTGTATTTGCATACCAAATTCTTGAAACAAGTATAGCTGATAGCAATACCACAGTGACAGCAGTTAAATTGTATGAAATTTAATGTCGAATAGTGAAATGAATTTACTTATTTTTATTCAAATGCATACCTATAATATTTATTTACATGCGCATAAACACTTAAAATATATTTCCCTTATTACCTTCTTTAAAAGCGTGCCTTTAATTCAGTTCCACCATTTGCATATTTTTGTCATTTGTTAAAAAACCCAGACAACATGAATAAAAAGGAGACTTTTTACCTGAATATTTGTAAAAACATTTTATTTGTTTATTTTACTAATATATGATAGCAGTTGATAGTGTTCTATTTAATTATTCACGGTATCAGAGGACAGATACCACTGAAACGAACTTATTGAATTCTGACAAGGCAGTATTGGTAGCTGCCCCTGAAGCAACTGATAGGACAGTAGCGTTTGATATTTGTCTTTAATATTGTCTTGTCGTACCCTTAACGGTTTGTTCTCTTGTTTCTCTGGCTTCTGCCAAGTCAATGCGTACTTACTTTGTGACTTTCTAGGCTTTTGTTTTTTTACATTATATATACATGATCATTTTTGTGTTTTACTTATATTGCCTATAATGCTGCCTTGTTTGTTAGAGATTATAAACTGGCGGGGATCTTTATTTACACTGTCCCGTTTATTGGGATAACAAAAGGGTAAGAATGAGATTTGGTGCACCCTAGAACCTGGTTTAACGCCCCCCTACACCCCCTACACACCCCCCACACCCAACCACACCAACGGCCTTTTTGCCACTGACCGTTCCAAGGCGGTAACCCTATTGTCAACTCTTTTGCGTTTGAGATGTCTTATCTTGCCTTTTATTCATCTTTATTTATAGTTGTTCTTTGTTTCTTTGTGTGTTTGTGGTTGACTGTCATTCTTGATAGCTACTTTTCCTGTTCGATTTTTAAATCTACTTTTTGGTAGCTGCCCCAGTAGCAGCTTAATCCTTTAGAGGGGGACTAAAGCAGTCTTTGTTTTTTGGGTCTAGATGTCCGAGTTAAAACTTACAATTAATGATATTTTCTATTCTGAAGTTCCTTAACATAATGAATGAGCCTAAAAATGACCCCTGATTTACAAAAGAATGCATGCTATTAGTATGTGCTATTCTGTGTTACGCACCAGGACTAATATAAGAAGGCTGCACCCGATTCCATTCAAAATATATGTTTTTGTGTTTTTTTTATTTCCTTCTTATGAAATTTCATTTGGATACATTTGAACCGTATTCTAACATTACTGCACAATAATTTTGTTCGATTTATTTTTTAGATAAGGTATTTTCAAGCTTGGTGCACGCGCAACACAATTTCTTTAGTAAAATCATCGATATTTATGCAAATCGATTTCAAGCAGCTTATAATGTAATTATTGTTTGACGCCTACATTACGTCAATGTTTATCTCTGGAACTCGGTAGCACTAATTCGTATAGTCTAGTTCAATCTACTGATGATGATGTTGTTTCCACACTTATCTCTCGGTGCCCTACTTTCAAGGCTGGGGTAGATGAAAAGCAGAACAAACTGCCAACTATGCACTGGATGCCTAAATTACATAAAAATCCGTATAAGGCCCTCTTTATTTCCAATTCTAGTGCCTGTACCACCATAAACATCTCCAAACGTTTAAAATCTTGTCTTAAAGATCACGTTAAACGATAGTGTGCTAAAACTTATGAAAACTCGAGTACTAATTTATTTTGGTCTATTAAAAATTCAAGAGACATTCTTGATACAATTTACAACTTCTTATGGGGTCTAAGTATCTCAACTTATTCGTTTTTTTAGAACTTGTACTCGAGTTGAGGACTTTAATATTCGTAAAATTTCTATAACTAGAAAGCTAATCCATCAGGACCACCGTTACCATAAACTTCGTAAAACCTTTGCAAAATTTTAGTATCGTAACCCTGATCTTCTTTCGACTTTTATATCTACTTATATTGCTCGCTTTTAATATGTACCGGTTCATAAATAGATGACCAATGACATTCTATTATGCAATTACATTTGACAGAGAATTGGATATTATTTAAATATTTTGTCAGGGTGGTTTTTAAACCTCTTTTGATATGTCATGAGTCTGTCATGATTCTAAAGAATCACTAGCTGTCTGTATCAGAATATACTTCCCTTGCAGAAAGTACAATACCACGTACATATATAATACACAATACTACACTAATAACAGTAACTAATGGTAACAAATACTGTTTTATTTACAGAATTAACACACTTATCTATCTCAAATTACCAGTCTAGCTACTGACCAACCAGCTGTTCTCAATTACAGGATAAGTTAGGTTGTTCAGTGCAAACAGGACAAAGCAATCATTTTGTAAAATGGAAAAATACCAGTAGACCAAGTAGTCGAGGAAACTGTATATAAAGAAACCCAGACTGCCGGAGATACAAAAGGATTCACTCTTAAACCCGGGGCTGTTTGCCGTTATTATCTCACCTCAGAGTGAGTTCATGGTCCCTTATGCGAATGTTAAAAATGCTGGTGTCCAGCACAAAGACCATATAAGGACAAAACCATACACAAGACAAGAGGGATCTAAAAGCTCCAACGTGCTCACTTAAAAAACGAGTAAACATATTCAAAGGGGATCACGGTACTATAGTAAGCATATCAACGGGAAAGATGACACAGTCTGGAATAGAAAACAATTGACTAAAATCATACACAACTGGACACGACAGCCATTGAAGGTTGGAAAAGTGAAAAGTGACTTGGAACAATCTAACAGTATCACAAGCAAAGTTGATAGGGTAAGACCGAGATTTGGTGCACCCTTGAACCTGATTTAAACCCCCATCGGCATATGTTGCCACTGACCATTCCAAGGCGGTAGCCTTATTGTCAACTCTTTTATGTTTGTGATGTCATGTTTTGCTTTTTATTCATTTTATAGTTGTTGTTTGTTTCTGTACGTGTTTGTGGTTGTAGTCAGTGGTCCAACACGAGATAAAAAACTTTTGAATGCAAAATTTAGTAGAATGTGGCATGCATGCTTAAGGTAATCCTTAGGGTGTGTGGATAACCGTTTGACGGCATGCCAAAGCAGATAATGCTCATGAGCCTCAAAATTAGGTCAAAGGTCAATTGAGTGCAAAACAATGATATAGGATTCTAATAACTAAAATGATCTTGAATGTATAGCATTTATTCTTTCAAAAATAAGCATCTTTGTGTAAGATACATGTAACAGTTAACGCACATAACAAAATTAAGGCAAACAGATTATAAAAAGATAAGGTCAAAGGTTAATAAGTGCATTTTAAATGCAGATTAATGAAAAATATTCTGATTGAAACATGAATTGAACCAAACAATCATTGAAAATTACTTGTTTTGAAAGTGTACACAACAATTTACATCATTATGTTTGACATAAACTTGCCCTGCTTAAAGTTTCCTAAAAGATTTGTTAATTCAAAATATTAAGGGTTTGATTTGTTTTGGAAAAAATATGCTGCCGAGATGCCTACAAAAAAACTTCGCTACTCAGCATAATCTTTTGTCCATCTATTTTGGCAATTGATTGGCATGTAGCATGACAGAAAACAGTGCAGTGTAACAACCACATCTTGCAGTTGAACAGTGTTGCTCAGATGCACAACCGCTCCGGCGGTATATTTGATCGTATCGTCAAAGGAGCGAAAGAGAGGCTTCAATTTGATAAGTTTGTTAGAAATATAGCTATAAGTCTTGAACTGTACCATTTTACGGGAAAAAAAACACAGGACGTCTTTAACATCGATAAAAACGACTCCATGCTTTGCTAAGGTTCTCTATCCTTGCATGGTATTTCATACGAAAGATTATGATAATGGTCCTTTGGAAACGGCCGAGCACGACACATACGAAATATTGCAGTCTCGGTTTGATTGAGACCTGTTCATGAGCGGTAGTGAAACATGCTAGCTACCGCTCACACCCTATAGCCCCGGGTTGAGCAGAACTCAATATTCATAAAATCAACAGCACAAAATTTTAACCATCCCGAAGATGGCATGCATATGGCGGTGGACATGGAGTATACGTCTTCCCCATGTCGTACGGCGTATGGTCCCAGTATCTAATAAAATGAAATGCCCCTAAGAGCGAAATAAACATAATGGAATTTAGTTGGGAGCAGCGGTTATGAAGCCTGCGTATAAAAAGCAGACAACATATTCTATGAGTGGTAAAACAATACCTAGAGCCTTTTATCGGCCGGAGTTGTGGAACCACCGAATCAAAAATTAAGTAAGAAAACAAAAGAAATTGAAAATGTACCACCAATAACGAAATATAGGCATCGGGCTCAGCGATCTCCAAAGATCGTGAATAACAGTACTGATTGCAAGCGCGGGGAGACGTTTTACTGCCGCCACACTGCACAAGCAACGCCACTGTGCTATAAAAATGATTATGATAATGAGCCGCGTATCTTCTTTATGGTTGTCTTGAACTGGCATGTAACGATGCTAAGGATTTGAATTTTCGAAATGAAGTCCTACCTAAAGCCCATTGGGACGGTGGCATTTGCTGTTTGTCTATGATCTTTCTTGTCGTGCCCTTAATGGATTTTTCTCTTGTTGCTCTGGCTTCTGCCAAGTCACTGAGTACCTTCATTGTGGCTTTCTATGCTATTGTGTTTTTTGTATTATATTTACACGAGCATATTTTACATATATTGCCTATTGATGCTGCCTTGTTGGTTAGAGATTATATCGAGGCAGGGATTTCTTTATTTACACTGTCCTGCTTTGATGGGATGACAGTAGGGTAAGTGTGAGGTTTGGTGCACCCTAAAACCGGTCTAAACCCAGTGGCCTACTTTGCCACTGACCGTTCCAAGGCGGTAGCCCTATTGTCAACCCTTTTGTGTTTGAGATGTCTTTTGTATTTATTATTACTTCTGCCTTCTTGTTAGTCTGTTTGCGTGTTTGTTTCTGTGTTTTGTAGTTGATTGTCTTCCTTGAATGCTACTTTCCCTGTCCGATCTTTTTATATTTCTTTATTAAAAGTAAACTCTTTCAAAAATGTTTTCGTTATCACAAACTTGACGAATCGTTCTCAACATTCTATCGCCGCAACGAAAACCTGCTGGAGAAGTAAAACACCAACATAAAAACTGTTCTGCGAATAGGAATATCACAACCTTTTTTTATATAGAAATGTGAAACAAAAGTTTAGGAAATTAAAGAGGTGTGACGGATTTCCTGACTACCCACTTGTCGCAGATTTGTTTTTATTTTGATATGAAAGGGATTTCATGTTGAGTCTTTCACCAGATACCCAGGCAGATGTTATTGAAGCTTTTAATGACACCTCTCGGTATCTGGATGACATACTGAACATTGACAACCCTTTCTTTCCAACTATGGTTGATAATATTTATCCTAAAGAACTTCAGCTTAATAAAGTTAATATATCTGATAATAACGCTTCTTTTCTTGATTTAGATCTCTCGATTGAAAATGGTGATTTTAATTTTGACATTGTTAATTACCCCCACTTGGATGGGGATGTTCCCCGAGCAACTTCTTATGGGGTATACGTGTCTCAACTTATTCGTTTTTCAAGAGCTTGTACTCGAGTTGAGGACTTTAATATTCGTAATCTTTGTATAACTAAAAAGCTACTCAGTCAGGGATACCGTTACCATAAACTTCGTAAAACCTTTGCAAAATTGTATCATCGTAACCGTGATCTTCTTTCCAAATATAAAAGTAATTTAAGGACTCTTCTGCGACAAAGACTATCACAACCTGACTTCTATGGTGATGTGATTTATAAACTTCGTAAGATTCTTGGTCATGATCACTTTCATACTATCTTTGTTAAACTTGTTAAAAGTTTATCAAAAGAGGTTATGACCCTATCATTTTGCAACGTACTGCATGCATGCTTGGTGGTGGACCCTTTTATTGTTCGCCACTATGTTTTCCTCTTTAATTGTACGATGACCGGACAGGCTGTGGACCCTATGATGACGCCTACCTGAAGCCCATTGGGACGGTGGCGTTTGATGTTTGTCTATGATCTCTCCTGTCGTGCCCTTAATGGTTTATTCTCTTGTTGCTCTGGCTTCTGCAAAGTCAGTGAGTACCTTCATTGTGGCTTTCTATGCTATTGTTCTTTTTTTGTATTATATTTACACGAGCATATTTGTGTTTTACTTATATTGCCTATTGATGCTGACTTGTTGGTTAGAGATTGGATCATGGCGGGGATTTCTTTATTTACACTGTCCTGTTTTAATGGGATGACAGTAGGGTGTGAGGTTTGGTGCACCCTAGAACCGGTTTAAACCCCCAGTGGCCTTTGTTGCCACTGACCGTTCTAAGGCGGTAGCCCTATTGTCAACCCTTTTGTGTTTGTGATGTCGTTTGCACTTTTTATTACTTTTGCCTTCTCGTTTGACTGTTTCCGTGTTTGTTTTTGTGTTTTGTGGTTGACTGTCGTCCTCGAATGCTGCTTTCCCTGTCCGATATTTTTATCTTTCTTTACAAATTCGTCAGAAAAGAAAATACGACCCTTTAGTATAACAATGCACTTCATGCTTGGTGACTGACTCCATGACTGCCCCTTCTGAAATACTGAAAGCTGAGGCTGGTGCATGAACCTTTCGTCCCGCGGGTTTTGTGGTCATACCCTAGATTGCTTTTCTCTTTGCAGCAACTGCTGAGTTTCTTATTATCTTTTATATAGTTTTACAATAACACATACATGTATCGTTTCCTAATTTCTCTGGATCAGGATTTTATTTTAGAGACTTTCTATTGATTGGATGTACTTTTATTTACACTGTCTGATCAATATGAGCGCCGAAGACAGGATAATAGCGAGGTTTTGTACACTTCAAATCGATTTGAGCTAACCAGTGGGTCATATTGCCTACTGACCGTTCCAAGTCGGTAACCCTGTCTTCACCATTCATTGTGTTGTGTGTCATCCTTTTCGTTGTTTATTTAATTAGCTCTTTGTGGTACAGTACGGACCTACGCTGCCATTTCGTTTGAGTGCAGTGGGGACCAATTTTCTCATTTGTGTAACCTGTAGCGATTTTGTATTAACTTCTCTCATTTCGGCTACATCTTTGATGTGCATACATGAGGACTCAGTGCTCATCTTTTCAAAGACCCCGACCATACCGCATACATGTTGTTTCGATAAACATTTCTGACAATATATAATTCCATAGCCCAGGATTCATATGTCTAACCATAGTTTAGCTATTCTACTACGAGCAGTTCTAGTCTCTAGTTATATCAATAAATCCTTATGACCTTCGATACATTCTAACACGCAGTGCTGGCCAGACTTCTTCAGTGACTATCTTAAGAGCCCTTGTGTCCTTCCGGAGAGCATACTTGATACGCCTCCAAAAACAGTATATAGAACCTCTTCTAACTCACTATTAACCATTAATACACATACACAACCAGCAAAGCTCCTTAGCATATGCATACCCTCAAGTCTTGGAACGAAATGTTTGAAAAATGTAGGATGTACCCACATAATATTAATCATCAAACGGTATAGCTGTTGATCCCCTATAAAGACTGTAAAAGATTGTTAGTTTTTGCGCCTCAGCCATAGCAGTTATCAATGTGTCTGGACCAGATAGCACCATATCTATAAGTGGAGTATACATGCATTTGGTTGCAGGTTTTGTATTTAAGGCAGCCATCTAGACAACTAAAACAGCTTAATTAGAAAGATGGGGATAATTAACAATTTCAAAATTAAAATCATCTCTCTTGTCATATATTTTGCTAATTATTTCACCGTTTGCAATGGATAGATGTAAATCAAGAAAAGAAGCGTTATTAATATAAATATTAGCTTTGTTAAGCTGAAGTTCTTTAGGGTATATTTGATTAACCATAATAGAAAAGAAAGGGTTGTCAATGTTAAATATGTCATCCAGATACCGAGAGGTGTCATTAAAGGCATCCATAACATTTCCTCGTGAATGACTCAACATGAAATCTCTTTCATAGAAAAATTAAAAACAAATCTGCGACAAGTGGTGCACAGTTCGTATCCATAGGGATACCAACAATTTGTCTATAAACGGTCGTTCCATACCTGACGAAAATATTATCTAATGGGAAGATGAGTGCTTCACAAACATCTTGGCAAGTCCAAATAGTGTAATTGTCTAAACTGCCGTTAGTTAGGCCAAACATGTAGTATTGTCCCTACCGAATGCTTTTTGAATAAGAGCAATAAGCTTGTCTTTGATAGAGTGATGTGGTAAGGTTGTATAGTCATAAGTGCTAATAGATAAAACTTGACGTTTATTGCACAATTTATCAAGAAGGTCTTCTAAATTTTTTATAGACCAACAATTAATCCCAAAGTTTTCATAAGTTTTATCACAATATTGTTTAACGTGATCTTTAACGGCAGTAAGACAAGAAGTTAAAAGTTTGGAGATGTTTGTGGTGGTGCAGGCTCTAGAATTCGAAATAAAGCGGGACTTAAACGGATTTTTATGTAATTTAGGTATCCAGTACATAGTTGTCAGTTTGTTCTGCTTTTCGTCTACCACAGCATTGAAAGTAGTGCACCGAGTGATATGTGTGGAAACAATATCATCCTCAGTAGAATAAACTGGAGTATACGAATTAGTGCTACCGAGTTCCAGAGATAAAACATTGACGTAATGTAAGCGTCAAACAATAATTACATTATAAGCTGCTTTATCAGCAGGAACTAAAACAGATTTATTATGAAATTCTTGAATTCCCGATTTTAAATTACGAAAGGAAAACCTAGGTCTCGGAGGAAGTAAACGTGTTTAAGGAAAAACTGGATCTATGAATGTCATACAATCCCTGTGGGATGCAAAGATAACAATATTGATTGGATGTACGGGGAGACTTTCTTCGGTCGCCATACGGCACAAACAACACTATTGTGAAAGTAAATATAGATATATAAATCGAAAGAAAAAGCAGCATTCAAGGACGACAGTCAACCACAAACAAACAAAGAAATAAAGAACAAATATCAATAAAAGGCCAAATAAGACATCACAAACACAAAAGGGTTGACAATAGGGCTACCACCTTGGAACGGTCAGTGGAAAAAAGGTCGCCGGGGGGTTTAAACCAGGTTCTAGGGTGCACCAAACCTCACACTTACCCTACTGTCAACCCAATAAAACGGGACAGTGTAAATAAAGAAATCCCCTCCATGAACTAATCTCTAACCAACAAGGCAGCATTAATAGGCAATAGAAATAAAACACAAAGATGCTCGTGTATATATAAATACAAAAAAATCAGTAGCATAGAAAGCCACAAAGAAGGTACTCAATGACTTGGCAAAAGCCAGACCAACATGAGAATAAACCAATAAGGGCACGACAAGACAAGACTGCAGACAAACATCAAACGTCACCGTCCTTTTGGGCTTTAGGTAGACTGGTAACAGAAGCCACTGTTAAAATAACTGACCGAAAATGACCGAAAACATGTGGATAAATGACGTTAAAACCAAACACAAAAATCAAAAGTAAAACTTTTCTATAACTAATTAGGGTGTAGCGAAACCTCAGACATTTCGGTACCGGAGTCATTCATTTTGTCCTATACATGTTCAATACGAATTCTCGGATTAGCGTGAATGGTCAAGACAATGCTAACGAATGACTCCGGTACCGACATGTCTAACCCTGGGATATAGCAAAGTACGAAAAGTTTCTTCCTTGAGCCATTCATGTATGTAAAGGGAATGATACTAAAAGGTTTGTTTTTTTAAGTAAAACTGATTAAATTTGCTAAGAGTCAATATTTTACATGGGTCATATTTCTAGGTAAGAGGGGTTGTAATATAACTGGCTTTCTCAAAAGAGTCATTCTACGACAGAACAGTTATGACTGGGGGTCATTCTATTACACAGGATTTTGACCGAGGGGTCATTGTACTACATAGCAAAATGACCGGGAGGTCATTATTTGATGGGGTTGATTTTCTTCCTTACACAGGCAAATTGAATTTGAACACCTGCATCCAATGCACGTTTGCAGAGGGAAGGGTCGAGCCTGAGGACATACTGAAGAACCCAATTACTTGATGATTGTTTCCATTTAGCGAGTGCCAGTGTTTGTTTGGCAGTCAATTTCCAACTTATTTACAGTTACAAATAAGCTTTCAGCCGACTTCGGACACTGAAGACGGAGATAGAACATTTACAGCATCTCCTCGAGAAGTCCAAGGTCAAGCAGATGAAGGATAACTCAGGTGGGCCGAGCAAATGGCTATATTATAGGTATGGAAGTTCGGGTCCATAGTGGACAGAGCAAGCGAGTATATTACAGGAATGGGAGTTTGGTCCATGGTGGGCAGACCAAGCGGCTATAATACATGTATGGGAGTTTGGGTCCATGGTGGGCCCAGCAAGCTGCTATATTACAGGTATGGGAGTTTGGGTCCATGGTGGGCCGAGCAAGCGGTATATTACAGGTATGGGAGTTTGGTCCATGGTGGGCAGAGCAAGCGACTATATTACATGAATTGGAGTTTGGTCCACCATGGTGGGCAGAGCAAGCGATTATATTACAGGAATGGGAGTTTGGTCCACCATGGTGGGCAGAGCAAGCGACTATATTAAAAGAATGGGAGTTTGGTCAATGGTGGGCAGAGCAAGCGACTATATTACAGGAATTGGAGATTGGTCCGTGGTGGGCCCAGCAAGCTGCTATATTACAGGTATGGGAGTTTGGGTCCATGGTGAGCCAAGCAAGCGGTATATTAAAGGTATGGGAGTTTGGGTCTCTGTCTGGCTCTCTGTCTGTCTTGGTCTCTATCTGGCTCTCTGTCTGGCCTGTATGGGTCTCTGTCTGGGTCTCTGTCTGGCCTGTCTGTCTGGTCTCTGTCTGTCTGTCTGTCTGTCTGTCTGTCTGTCTGTTCTGTCTGTCTGTCTGTCTGTCTGGCCTGTCTGGTCTCTGTCTGTCTGTCTGTCTGTCTGTCTGGCTGTCTGGCTATCTGCCTGGACTGTCTGGCTCTCTGCCTGGCCCGTCGGGGTCTCTGTCTGCCTCTATGTCTAGCCTGTCTGGCTCTCTGCCTGGCCCTGTCTCCCTCTCTGTCTGGCCTGTCTGGTCTCTGTCTGTCTTATGTCTGTCTGTCTCGCCTGTTTGGTCTCTGTCTGTCTGTCTGTCTGTCTGTCTGGCTTTCTGGCTATCTGCCTGGCCTGTCTGGGTCTCTGTCTGGCTCTCTGCCTGGCCTGTCTGGGTCTCTGTCTGCCTCTCTGTCTAGCCTGTCTGGCTCTCTGTCTGGCCATCTGTCTGGCCTGTCTGATCTCTGTCTGTCTGTCTGTCTGTCTGTCTGTCTGTCTGTCTGTCTGTCTGTCTGTCTGTCTGTCTGTCTGTCTGTCTGTCTGTCTGTCTGTCTGTCTGTCTGTCTGTCTGTCTGTCTGTCTGTCTGTCTGTCTGTCTGTCTGTCTGTCTGTCTGTCTGTCTGTCTGTCTGTCTGTCTGTCTGTCTGTCTGTCTGTCTGTCTGTCTGTCTGTCTGTCTGTCTGTCTGTCTGTCTGTCTGTCTGTCTGTCTGTCTGTCTGTCTGTCTGTCTGTCTGTCTGTCTGTCTGTCTGTCTGTCTGTCTGTCTGTCTGTCTGTCTGTCTGTCTGTCTGTCTGTCTGTCTGTCTGTCTGTCTGTCTGTCTGTCTGTCTGTCTGTCTGTCTGTCTGTCTGTCTGTCTGTCTGTCTGTCTGTCTGTCTGTCTGTCTGTCTGTCTGTCTGTCTGTCTGTCTGTCTGTCTGTCTGTCTGTCTGTCTGTCTGTCTGTCTGTCTGTCTGTCTGTCTGTCTGTCTGTCTGTCTGTCTGTCTGTCTGTCTGTCTGTCTGTCTGTCTGTCTGTCTGTCTGTCTGTCTGTCTGTCTGTCTGTCTGTCTGTCTGTCTGTCTGTCTGTCTGTCTGTCTGTCTGTCTGTCTGTCTGTCTGTCTGTCTGTCTGTCTGTCTGTCTGTCTGTCTGTCTGTCTGTCTGTCTGTCTGTCTGTCTGTCTGTCTGTCTGTCTGTCTGTCTGTCTGTCTGTCTGTCTGTCTGTCTGTCTGTCTGTCTGTCTGTCTGTCTGTCTGTCTGTCTGTCTGTCTGTCTGTCTGTCTGTCTGTCTGTCTGTCTGTCTGTCTGTCTGTCTGTCTGTCTGTCTGTCTGTCTGTCTGTCTGTCTGTCTGTCTGTCTGTCTGTCTGTCTGTCTGTCTGTCTGTCTGTCTGTCTGTCTGTCTGTCTGTCTGTCTGTCTGTCTGTCTGTCTGTCTGTCTGTCTGTCTGTCTGTCTGTCTGTCTGTCTGTCTGTCTGTCTGTCTGTCTGTCTGTCTGTCTGTATGTCTGTCTGTCTGTCTGTCTGTCTGTCTGTCTGTCTGTCTGTCTGTCTGTCTGTCTGTCTGTCTGTCTGTATGTCTGTATGTCTGTCTGGCTGGCTGGCTGGCTATCTGCAAGGCCTGTCTGGGTGTCTGTCTGGCTCTCTGCCTGGCGTGTCTGGGTCTCTGTCTGGCCCGTCTGGGTCTCTGTCTGCCTCTTTGTCTAGACTGTCTGGCACTCTGTCTGGCCCTCTGTCTGGTCTGTCCGTTCTCTGTCTGTCTGTCTGTCTGGCCTGTCAGGTGTCTGTCTTTCTGTCTGTATGTCTGTCTGTCTGTATGTCTGTCTCTCTGTCTGTCTCTTGTCTGTCTGTCTGTCTGGCTGGCTGGCTGGCTGTTAGGCTGTCCGGCTCTCTGCCTGACCTGTCTGGGTCTCTGTCTGGCCCGTCTGGATCTCTGTCTCCCTCTCTGTCTAGCCTATCTGGCTCTCTGTCTGTCTGTCTGGCCTGTCTGGTCTCTGTCTGTATGTCTGTCTGTCTAGCCTGTCTGGTCTCTGTCTGTCTGTTTGTCTTTCTGTCTGTCTGTCTGTCTGGCTGGCTGGCTGGCTGGCTGGCTGACTATCGGCCTGTCTGGGTCTCTGTCTGCCTCTCTGTCTAGACTGTCTGGCTCTCTGTATGGCCCTCTGTCTGGCCTGTCTGGCTCTCTGTCTGGCCCTCTGTCTGGTCTCTGTCTGTCTGTCTGTCTGTCTGTCTGGCCTGTTTGGTCTCTGTATGTCTGTCTGTCTGTCTGTCTGTCTGTCTGTCTTTTCTCTGTCTGTCTGGTCTCTGTCTGGCTGTTTTGTTGTTTGGCTGTCTGGCTGTATGGCTCTCTGCCTGGCCTGTGTGGGTCTCTGTCTGGCCCGTCTGGGTCTCTGTCTGGCCTCTCTGTCTAGCCTGTCTTACTCTCTGTCTGGCCATCTGTCTGGCCTGTCTGGTCTCTGTATGTCTGGTCTATTCTGTCTGTCTGACTGTCTGGCTGTCTGGCTCTCTGCCTGGCCTGTCTGGGTCTCTGTTGGGGTCTCTGCCTGGCCTGTCTGGTCTCTGTCTGTCTGTCTGTCTGTCTGTCTGGCTGTCTGGCTCTCTGCCTGGCCTGTCTGGCTCTCTGTCTGTCTGGCCTGTTTGGTCTCTGTCTGTCTGTCTGTCTGTCTTCTGTCTGTCTGTCTGTCTTCTGTCTGTCTGTCTGGTCTCTGTCTGGCTGTCTGGTTGTTTGGCTGTCTGGCTGTCTGGCTCTTTGCCTGGCCTGTCTGAGTCTCTGTCTGGCCCGTCTGGGTCTCTGTTTGCCGCTCTGTCTAGCCTGTCTGGCTCTCTGTCTGGCCATATGTCTGGCCTGTCTGGTCTCTGTATGTCTGTATGTCTGCCTGTCTGTCTGGCCTGTCTGGTCTATGTCTGTCTGTCTGACTGTCTGGCTGTCTGGCTCTCTGCCTGGCCTGTCTGGGTCTGTGTTGGGGTCTCTGCCTGGCCTGTCTGGTCTCTGTCTGTCTGTATGTCTGTCTGTCTGTCTGGCTCTCTGCCTGGCCTGTCTGGGTCTCTGTCTGGCCCTCTCTCTGGCCTGTCTTGTCTGTGTGTGTATGTCTGTCTGTCAGTCTGTATGTCTGTCTGTCTGTCTGTCTAGCCTGTCTGGTCTCTGTCTGTCTGTCTGTCTTTCTGACTGTCTGGCTGTCTGGCTGTCTGTCTGTCTGGCTGTCTTGCTATCTGCCTTGCCTGTCTGGGTCTCTGTCTGGCTCTCTGCCTGGCCTGTCTGGGTCTCTGTCTGCCTCTCTGTCTAGCCTGTCTGGCTCTATGTCTGGCCCTCTGTCTGGCTTGTCTGGTGGCTGTCTGTATGTCTGTCTGTCTGTCTGTATGTCTGGCCTGTCTGGTCTCTGTCTGTTTGTCTGTCTGTCTGTCTGGTTGTCTGGCTCTCTGCCTGGCCTATCCGGATCTCTGTCTGGGTCTCTGTCTGCCTCTCTGTCTAGCCTGTCTGGCTCTATGTCTGGCCCTCTGTCTGGCTTGTCTGGTGGCTGTCTGTATGTCTGTCTGTCTGTCTGTATTTCTGGCCTGTCTGGTCTCTGTCTGTCTGTCTGTCTGTCTGTCTGGCTGTCTGGCTGTCTGGTTGTCTGTCTCTCTGCCTGGCCTGTC
>JAWPHD010008353.1:0-22500 GCA_037043455.1 Cyrtodaria siliqua | reverse complement strand
TACAGGCAGACAGACAGACAGACAGACAGACAGACAAAGACCCAGACAGGCCAGACAGAGAGCCAGACAGAGACCCAGACAGACAGACAGACAGACAGACAGAGAGCCAGACAGAGACCAAGACAGATCAGACAGAGAGCCATACAGACAGACAGACAGACAGACAGACAGACAGACAGACAGACAGACAGACAGACAGACAGACAGACAGACAGACAGACAGACAGACAGACAGACAGACAAAAACCCAGACAGGCCAGACAGAGAGCCAGACAGAGACCCAGACAGACAGACAGACAGACAGACAGATAGCCAGACAGAGACCAAGACAGATCAGACAGAGACCCAGACAGACAAACAGACATACATACAGACAGACAGACAGACAGACAGACAGACAGACAGACAGACAGACAGACAGACAGACAGACAGACAGACAGACAGACATACAGACAAAGACCCAGACGGCCAGACAGAGAGCCAGACAGAGACCCAGACAGACAGACAGACAGACAGACAGAGAGCAAGACAGAGACCAAGACAGATCAGACAGAGAGCCATACAGAGACCCAGACAGACAGACAGACAGACAGACAGACAGGCCAGAGAGAAAGACAGACAGAGAGCCAGACAGACAGACAGAGAGCCAGACAGAGACCCAGACAGACAGACAGACAGACAGACAGAGAGCCAGACAGAGACCAAGACAGAACAGACAGAGAGCCATACAGAGACCCAGACAGACAGACAGACAGACAGACAGACAGACAGACCTACAGGCAGACAGACAGACATACAGACAGACAAAGACCCAGACAGGCCAGACAGAGAGCCAGACAGAGACCCAGACAGACAGACAGACAGACAGAGAGCCAGACAGAGACCAAGACAGATCAGACAGAGAGCCATACAGAGACCCAGACAGACAGACAGACAGACAGACAGACAGACAGACAGACATACATACAGACACACAGACAGACAGCAGACAGACAGACAGACAGACGGACAGACAGACAGACAGACAGACAGACAGACAGACAGACAGACATGCCAGACAGAGATCCAGACAGAGACCCAGACAGACAGACAGACAAACAGAGAGCCAGACAGAGACACAGACAGACAGACAGACAGACAGACAGATAGACATGCCAGACAGAGATCCAGACAGAGACTCAGACAGACTGACAGACAAACAGAGAGCCAGACAGAGACACAGGCAGACAGACAGACAGACAGACCGAGACCCAGACAGGCCAGACAAAGAGCCAGACAGAGACCCAGACAGACAGACTGACAGACAGACAGACACAGAGCCAGACAGAGACCCAGACAGACAGAAAGAGAGCCAGACAGAGACACAGACAGACAGACAGACATACAGATAGACAGGCCAGACACAGAGCCAGACACAGACCCAGACAGACAGACTGACAAACAGAGAGCCAGACAGAGACACACACAGACAGACAGACAGACTGACAGACAGAGACCCAGACAGGCCAGACAGAGACCCAGACAGAGACCCAGACAGACAGACAGGCCAGACAGACAAACAGACAGACAGGCCAGACTGAGACATAGAAAGAGACCCAGACAGACAGACAGACAGACAGACAGACAGACAGACAGACAGAGAGCCAGACAGAGACCCAGAGAGACAGACAGACAGAGACCCAGACAGGCCAGACAGAGAGCCAGACAGAGACCCAGACAGACAGACAGACAGACAGACAGACAGGGAGCCAGACAGACAGACAAACAGATAGACAGTCCAGACAGAGAGCCAGACAGAGACCGATACAGACCGACATACAAACAGAGAGCCAGACAGAGACACAGACAGATAGACAGACAGACAGACAGACAGTCAGGCCAGAGAGAAAGACACACAGAGAACCAGACAGAGATCCAGACAGATACCCAGACAGACAGACATACAGACAGACAGACAGACAGACAGACAGACAGACATACAGACAGACAGACAGACAGACATACAGACAGACAGACAAACAGGCCTGCCAGACAGCCAGACAGACAGGCCGCCAGACAGAGACCCAGACAGAGCCACAGACAGATAGACAGGCCAGACAGAGAGCCAGACAGAGAGCCAGACAGAGACCCAGACAGACAGACAGACAGATAGACAGGCCAGACAAAGACCCAGACAGAGACCCAGACAGACAGACATACAGAGAGCCAGACAGAGACCAAGACAGATCAGACAGAGAGCCATACAGAGACCCAGACTGACAGATAGATGGACAGGCCTGAAAGAGAGCCAGACAGATACCCAGACAGACAGACAAACAGAGAGCCAGACAGAGACAAAGACAGACAGACAGACAGACAGACAGACAGACAGACAGACAGAAATACAGAAATACAGACAGACAGACAGACAGAAGACAGACAGACAGACAAACAGACAGAGAGACAGAGAGCCAGACAGATACCCAGACAGACAGACAGACATACAGACAGACAGACAGACAGGCCTGCCAGACAGACAGACAGACAGACAGACAGAGACCCAGACAAAGACACAGACAGACAGACATACAGACAGACAGACAGACAGAGACCCAGAAAGGCCAAACAGAGAGCCAGTCAGAGACCAGGAAAGACAGGCAGACAGACAGACTGACAGACAGACAGACAGACATACAGAGAGACAGGCCAGACAGAGAGCCAGACAGAGACACAGACAGACAGACAGACATATAGACAGGCCCGACAGAGACCCAGACAGAGACCCAGACAGACAAACAGAGAGCCAGACAGACACACAGGCAGACAGACAGACAGACAGACAGACAGAGAGCCAGACAGAGACCAAGACAGATCAGACAGAGAGCCATGCAGAGACCCAGACAGACAGACAGACAGACAGAGAGCCAGACAGACAGACAGACACGCCTGCCAGACAGCCAGACAGACAGGCCAGACAGAGACCCAGAAAGAGACACAGACAGACAGACAGACAGACAGAGACCCAGACAGACAAAGACCCAGACAGGCCAGACAGAGACCCAGACAGAGACCCAGACAGACAGACAGACAGACAGACAGAGAGCCAGACAGAGACCAAGACAGATCAGACAGAGAGCCATACAGAGACCCAGACAGACATACAGACAGACAGACAGACAGACAGACAAAGACCCAGACAGGCCAGACAGAGAGCCAGACAGAGACCCAGACAGACAGACAGACAGACAGACAGAGAGCCAGACAGAGACCAAGACAGATCAGACAGAGACCCAGACAGACAGACAGACAGACAGACAGACAGACAGACAGACAGACAGACAAAGACCCAGACAGGCCAGACAGAGAGCCAGACAGAGACCCAGACAGACAGACAGACAGACAGACAGAGAGCCAGACAGAGACCAAGACAGATCAGACAGAGAGCCATACAGAGACCCAGACAGACAGACAGACAGACAGACAGACAGACAGACAGACAGACAGACAGACAGGCCAGAGAGAAAGACAGACAGAGAGCCAGACAGATACCCAGACAGACAGACAGACATACAGACAGAGAGACAGACAGACAGACAGACAGACAGACAGGCCTGCCAGACAGCCAGACAGACAGGCCAGACAGAGACCCAGAAAGAGACACAGACAGACAGTCAGACATACAGAGACCCAGACAAAGACCCAGACAGACAGACATACAGACAGACAGACAGACAGAGACCAAGAAAGGCCAAACAGAGAGCCAGACAGAGACCAGGACAGACAGACAGACAGACAGACAGACATACAGAGAGACAGGCCAGACAGAGAGCCAGACAGAGACCCAGACAGACAGACAGACAGGCCCGACAGAGACCCAGACAGAGACCCAGACAGACAAACAGAGAGCCAGACAGACCTACAGGCAGACAGACAGACAGACAGACAGACAAAGACCCAGACAGGCCAGACAGAGAGCCAGACAGAGACCCAGACAGACAGACAGACAGACAAACAAACAGAGAGCCAGACAGAGACCAAGACAGATCAGACAGAGAGCCATACAGAGACCCAGACAGACAGACAGACAGACAGACAGACAGGCCAGACAGAGAGCCAGACACAGACCCAGACAGACAGACAGACAGAAAGAGAGCCAGACAGAGACACAGACAGACAGACAGACATACAGATAGACAGGCCAGACACAGAGCCAGACACAGACCCAGACAGACAGACTGACAAACAGAGAGCCAGACAGAGACACACACAGACAGACAGACAGACTGACAGACAGAGACCCAGACAGGCCAGACAGAGAGCCAGAAAGAGATCAGACAGACTGACAGGCAGACAGAGAGCCAGACAGAGACCCAGATAGGCCAGACAGAGACCCAGACAGAGACCCAGACAGAGACCCAAACAGACAAACAGACAGACAGACAGACAGACAAACAGACAGAGACCCAGACAGGCCAGACAAAGAGCCAGACAGGGACCCAGACAGACAGACAGACAGACAGACACACAGGCCAGACAGACAAACAGACAGACAGAAAGACAGACAGACAGACAGACAGACAGACAGACAGACAGACAGACAGACAGACAGACAGAAACCAGACAGGCCAGACAGAGGGTCAGACAAGAGAGCCAGACAGGCTAGACAAAGAGGCAGACAGAGACCCAGACAGGCCAGGCACAGAGCCAGACAGAGAACTAGACTGGCCAGACAGACAGGCAGACAGACATACAGACAGACAGACAGACAGACAGACAGACAGACAGACGGACAGACAGACAGATAGACATATAGACAAACAGACAGAGACCAACAGGCCATACAGAGGGCCAGGGAGAGAACCAGACAGGCTAGACAGAGAGGCAGACAGAGACCCAGACAGACCAGGCAGAGACCCAGACAGAGACTCAGACAGGCCAGGCAGTGAGCCAGGCAGCCAGACAGCCAGACAGCCAGACAGACAGACAGACAGACAGACAGGCAAGACAGACAGACAGACAGACAGACACCAGAGAGGCCATAGAGAGGGCGAGACAGAGAGCTAGACAGGCTAGACAGAGAGGCAGACAGAGACCCAGACAGGCCAGGCAGAAAGCCAGACAGACACAGACAGGCCAGGCAGAGAGCCAGACAGCCAGACCGACAGACAGAAAGACAGCCAGCCAGCCAGCCAGCCAGCCAGCCAGACAGACAGACAGACAGACAGACAGACAGACAGACAGACAGACACACACAGACAGACAGACAGACAGACAGAAAGACAGACAGACAGACAGACAGACAGAGACCAGACAGAGACCCAGACAAGCCAGGCAGAGACCCAGACAGAGACCCAGACAGGCCATACAGAAAGCTAGACAGACAGAGAGCCAGGCAGAGAACGAGACAGGCAAGACAGAGAGGCTGACAGAGACCCAGACAAGTCAGGCAGATAGCCAGACAGAGACCGAGACAGGCCAGGCAGAGAGCCAGCCAGCCAGCTAGCCAGCCAGACAGACATACAGACAGACAGACAGACAGACAGACAGACAGACAGACAGACAGACAGACAGACAGACAGACAGACAGACAGACAGACAGACAGACAGACAGACAGACAGACAGACAGACAGACAGACAGACAGACAGACAGACAGACAGACAGACAGACAGACAGACAGACAGACAGACAGACAGACAGACAGACAGACAGACAGACAGACAGACAGACAGACAGACAGACAGACAGACAGACAGACAGACAGACAGACAGACAGACAGACAGACAGACAGACAGACAGACAGACAGACAGACAGACAGACAGACAGACAGACAGACAGACAGACAGACAGACAGACAGACAGACAGACAGACAGACAGACAGACAGACAGACAGACAGACAGACAGACAGACAGACAGACAGGCTAGCCAGAGAGGCAGACAGAGACCCAGGCAGAGAGCCAGACAGATAGACAGACAGACAGACAGACAGACATAGAGCTAGACAGAGAGGCAGACATAGACCCAGACAGGCCAGGCAAAGAGCCAGACAGAGAGCCAGACAGGCCAGACTGACAGACATACTGACAGACAGACAGGCCAGACAGACAAACAGACAGACAGACAGACAGACATACAGACAGACAGACAGACAGACAGACAGACAGACAGACAGAAAACAGACAGGCCAGACAGAGGGTTAGACAAGAGAGCCAGACAGGCTAGACAGAGAGGCAGACAGACACCCAGACCAAAGAGCCAGACAGAGAACGAGACTGGCCAGAAAGACAGACAGACAGACAGACAGACAGACAGAAGGACAGACAGACATATAGACATATAGACAGACAGACAGAGACCAACAGGCCATACAGAGGGCCAGACAGAGAACCAGACAGGCTAGACAGAGAGGCAGACAGAGACCCAGACAGACCAGGCAGAGACCCAGACAGAGACTCAGACAGGCCAGGCAGTGAGCCAGGCAGCCAGACAGACAGACAGCCAGACAGACCGACAGACAGACAGGCCAGACAGACAGACAGACAGACAGACACCAGAGAGGCCATAGAGAGGGCCAGACAGAGAGCTAGACAGGCTAGACAGAGAGCCAGACAGAGACCCAGACAGGCCAGGCAGAGAGCCAGACAGACACAGACAGGCCAGGCAAAGAGCCAGACAGCCAGACAGATAGCCAGACAGACAGACAGACAGACAGACAGACAGACAGACAGACAGACAGACAGACAGACAGACAGACAGAGACCAGACAGAGACCCAGACAAGCCAGGCAGAGACCCAGACAGAGACCCAGACAGGCCAGACAGAAAGCTAGACAGACAGAGAGCCAGGCAGAGAACGAGACAGGCCAGACAGAGAGGCTGACAGAGACCCAGACAAGTCAGGCAGATAGCCAGACAGAGACCCAGACAGGCCAGGCAGAGTGCCAGCCAGCCAGCCAGCCAGCCAGACAGACAGACAGGCAGACAGGCAGGCAGGCAGGCAGGCAGGCAGGCAGGCAGGCAGGCAGGCAGGCAGGCAGGCAGACAGACATACATACAGACAGACAGACAGACAGACAGACGGATAGACAGACAGACAGACAGACAGAGACCAGACAGACAGACAGAGAGAGAAACATACAGGCTAGACAGAGAGGCAGACAGAGACAGACAGACAGACAGACAGACAGACAGACAGGTCAGACAGAGGGCCAGACAGAGAGCCAGACAGGCTAGACAGAGAGGCAGACAGAGACCCAGACAAGACAAGCAGACAGCCAGACAGGCCAGACAGAGAGCCAGACAGCCAGACAGACAGAAAGACAGACAGACAGAAAGACAGAGAGACAGACAAACAGACAAACAGACAGACAGACAGACAGAGACCATACAGGCCAGACAGAGGGCCAGACAGAGAGCCAGACAGGCTAGACAGAGAGGCAGACAGAGACCCAGACAGGCAAGGCAGAGAGCCAGACCAGCCAGGCAGAGAGCCAGACAGCCAGACAGCCAGCCAGACAGGCAGCCAGCAAGCCAGTCAGTCAGCCAGCCAGCCAGCCAGACAGACAGACAGACAGAAAGACAGACAGACAGATAGAGACAGCCAGCCAGCAAGGTGGAATAAACTTCCCATTGAAATCAGACAGAGTGAAACTGTGGACATTTTTAAGAAGCAGTTAAAGACTCATTTTTTCAGAGACTATTATTCTCTTTTCTAAGAGCAGTGTGCTTCATGGGATATGACTGTTGTGTGTAATAAAGCGATTATTGATTTCTATATTATGATATTCCTATCGCAACTCTTTTAAAAATTATTTGAGTTAGAAACAGTATATTTTTGTATAGTATTTGCGTACTTTGGATTTTCATTCTATGCAGTATAATATTTTTCTTCCATGTATATATAAGTTTCTATTTCCATGAATTTCTTTGATATAATGTTTAAAATTGTTGTTTCTGAGTAATAATTTGTTTTATATGAAGTGCATTTTATTTACTAATTTTCATGTATTTTAATCATTGTACAACACCATTGAATGTATACTTTGTATGTAGAAATAGGCGTTTAATCAAATAATAAAGTTTAAAGTTTAAAGCCAGCTGGGTCTGGGTCTGGGTCTCTGTCTAGCCTGTCTGGCTCTCTGTCTGGCCCTCTGTCTGGCCTGTCTGGTCTCTGTCTGTCTGTCTGTCTGTCTGGCTGGCTGGCTGTCTGGCTGGCCTGTCTGTCTGTCTGCCTGTTTGGGGGCCTGTCTGGGTCTCTGTCTGTCTCTCTGCCTGGACTGTCTGGGTCTCTGTCTGGGTCTCTGTCTAGCCTGTCTGGCTCTCTGTCTGGCCTGTCTGATCTCTGTCTGTCTGTCTGTCTGTCTGTCTGTCTGTCTGTTTGTCTGTATGTCTGTCTGTCTGTCTGTCTGTCTGTCTGTCTGTCTGTCTGTCTTCTGTCTGTCTGTCTGTCTGTCTGTCTGTCTGTACGTCTGTCTATCTGTCTGGCTTTCTGGCTTTATGCCTCCTGTCTGGGTCTCTGTCTGGCTCTCTGCCTGTCTGTATGTATGTCTGTCTATGTGTCTGTCTGTCTGGCTTTCTGGCTTTCTGGCTGTCTGGCTCTCTGCCTGGCCTGTCTGTGTCTCTGTCTGACTTTCTGCCTGGCCTGTCTGGGTCTCTGTCTGCTTCTCTGTATAGCCTGTCTGCTCTCTGTCTGCCTCTATGTCTAGCCTGTCTGGGGCTCTTTGTCTGGCCTGTCTGGTCTCTGTCTGTCTGTCTATCTGTCTGTCTGTCTGGCCTTTCTGTCTGTCTGTCTATCTGGCCTATCAGGATCTCTGTCTGGCTCTCCGCCAGGCCCGTCTGGGTCTCTGTCTGCCTCTCATTATTGCCTGTCTGGCTCTCTGTCTGGCCCTCTGTCTGGCCTGTCTGGTCTCTGTCTGTCTGGCTCTCTGTCTGGCCTGTCTGGCTCTCTGTATGTCTGTCTGTCTGTCTGTATTGGTCTCTGTATGGCTCTCTGTCTGGCTTGTCTGGCCGGTCTGTCTGTCTGTCTGTCTGTCTGTCTGTCTGTCTGTCTGTCTGTCTGGGTCTCTGGCTGGCTCTCTGTCTGGCCTGTCTGGGTCTCTGTCTGGCTCTCTGTCTGTATGTCTGTATGTGTCTCTGTCTGGCTCTCTGTTCGTCTATCTGTCTGTCTGGGTCTCTGTCTGGCCTGTCTATCTGTCTGTCTGTCTGGGTCTCTGTCTGGCTCTCTGTCTGGCTCTCTGTCTGGCCTGTCTTGGTCTCTGTATGTCTGTCTGTCTGTCTGTTTGTCTTTCTTGGTCTCTGTCTGGCTCTCTGTCTGGCCTGTCTGGGTCTATGCCTGACTGTCTGTCTGGCTTTCTGGCTGTCTGTCTGGCTTTCTGTCTGTCTGTCTGGCTTTCTGGCTTTATGCCTCCTGTCTGGGTCTCTGTCTGGCTCTCTGCCTGGCCTGTCTGGGTTTTATCGGTTTTATACAAAATTTGTGACCCATTATCGACGTGTTATACTTCGATAACATCGCAAAAAATGAAAACAATCCTTATAATTACAAACTTATATCAATGATAATCTTTTCTGACAGTCGATTTTTATTTCACATGCCCCAGTAAGCTCTGAATTAAATTAATTTCAGTTGAACCGATGAGCCAAATCACACATTTCCAAATAGATCTAGGCCTAGATTTTTACGTTTCCTAAAAAAAATGTTTCTAGTGGCGTACTGAGTAGATGCTTTTAGGCACTGAAAACCCCGACCAAAAACCTTTTCCCTGATAGGCTATGCTCTTTTTATCCCCAAAAGTGTCTCCCAAAACTCCGATTAACTCGCCAGAGTGCACCATTTTACCAGCGGAAAAAGGTTTAAAATATCTGTTATTCTTATTGATTGAGCTTTTTAAACTAACATGACATACTGTACACATAATCATAAATAGCGTTACCTTTACTGAGTATCTGTGATCATCTGTTTAAATCCGCTGTTTATTTGCATTCGTTGTGACGTTATGGTTTAAAAAAGTGACGTCATGTAACGTTCGTTACGTCATCGTAAATAGGAAAGAAAATCAGGGGCGTAGCCAGGTGGAAGGTCGGAAGCCGGTACCGTTCCATTTTTTCCCTAATATAGTGTTTGGAAGCCCGAGCATACCCCGGACCCAAATGACCCCGGACCCCTTTCGCCGCTCAAATAAAACGTTGGGTGTCCAGTTTAGTCTGCGCCTGCGCAATTGGAACTATTTTATTTTGACGTGTTATTGAAAAATAACAGGACACTTTTAAGAATGACTAACCAATCAGAATGCAGTAAATATGTGTATTGTTCGCAGTTTGTAATTATTGCATATTAAATTTGGTAAATTTATTGAAGCTCACGACAGTATTAAGGATATTCATAGGAGGGAAGAAAAAATAATAATAATAAAAAATAAAAAAAATAAAATACAAACAAAAAAATATATAATATATTTATAAACCTTATCAAATATATAAACCTTATCCTGTCTTACTGGAGTAGCATCATTAAACCATTTGCCACTGGTTTCATGCCAAAAAGGGTATCGAAAAGTCCGTACGCTCGGGGAGAGGGACAAAAGAAGTGCAAGATAGAGTGGATCTGAAGATAATGGTTTTAACGGCACTCTAGCTCTTTTGACCAAGTAGCATTGGTCCCGTGGCATTACTGGGAACAATGGACATAAAATCTGCATTTAAACGGTTGCAAATCAATTTCATAGCTTTTGAGTTGTTGAGTTATAAAATATGTTATAGTTGTAATCAATATCATAGTGAGCAAATATGCTTTTTATATTGTGCCTTAATTTCTGTATTTGCTTTACCTTCACAGGGATAAATTACAGGGTCAAACATGTTTTTGTTTAGATAAATTTGTCCGGTGTTTTTCATTTTAGTCATTTATTTCAGTAAACAGTTTGCCGAAAATACAGTCTAAGAGCCCATGATTTATGTAAAGCCACTCGGTTTACAGCGTGGTATCTCAAGAGTTTGTGGGAAAATGTTTAATCGTGTGATGCTGATCATGGGAAATCAACCAGGTTCAGAATGTGTAAGGCGAAGACGCAGATTGCGAGTGTAGTAGCCAACTGGGATCGCAAATTTGTGGCTAAATGAACAGATGTCACAACGCTAAGGGAACAGGGCTCATTTTTAAACACTTTATTATGGCTTTTAATTCAATTAAAAACTACAGCAACAACAACAGATAACAAAAACAAAGATCATACATTATTTCTATTCACTTTAGAGTGGGTGTCGGCAACTGGCCTAGACTTAAAGTGAATTGAATTGAATTGGATGTAAGGCGCACCAACACATGAAAGGTTATATGGCGCCTAACAGGTATGAATTAAAGTGAACCATATTCGTAGTGTGTGTAAAGTGGTGCGCTTTTTGTTGTCGCAGTTATAACAAACCGGTATAAATTGTCACTTTTTACACTTGGAGTATGCAAATGCAAGAATGTTGGTTAATGCATATACTAACTTTACACCAGGAGTCTGAAAATGGCTGAAAACGGTATATACTACCCGTTGTTATTTTACACCAAGAGTGTGAGTATGTCGATGAGCATGTAATTAACATGTCGCCAGTACTTAGATATATCCGCCCTAGTGTTTATTTCAAAGTATATTGACAATAGGTTATAATACAACGCCATGTGCTTTATTATTGACAACTGGTGGCGTGTTGATTGCAGGTCCATGCTATTGTTCTTTTGTCAAATTGATGATAGATATATGTCGGAGTTTGTTTTGCTTATTACAGATATTTTTTACTTACTGCAGTGTCTGCTGCTGCTATAACAGAATAAATCCTAAATTTGTTCGTCTAGCAGTCAGCTTTACACATTTATTCTGTTTGCGTACAATGATCTATTCATTCAGTGGCAGTTGTTTTTATACAGAGTGGTGGCTGATGCTGTTTTAATTATAATTAGATCTCTGTGTTATAGGTTATTTTACGCCATACCTTGCACTTCAGTTTGTGTCACCATCACGATGTCGAAAGGCCAATCAACAATGTTCCTATGTCGAATAACTGGGTATCGGACATGCGGTTGCGAGACGTACCATAGAGACCTTCAGTAGTTGGTACCATATGTTAAGCTCTCCGTTTACAATTTGCTAGTATAAATGATAGCCAGGAACAAACATTCAGACCTGGTTTATGAACTAAGTTAATTGCAGACCAGACTCGTACTACGAAAGCCAAAGTGAATATGTCGCACGGAACTGTATACAATTGGGGCTCCTGCCGTTTTTGATCGAAGAGTTTATGGACATTTAGTTTTCTATTGTGAATGTCAAAGTAGGCCTATAACACTTATTTTGTGTTGCATTTGGAAATATTTATCGAACGCCAATGAATGTATATAGTGGCATTTCATTGTTCAGGAACAAGGAAGTAGATGATGCTTTGTTGCCTGGTAATTTGTATTTCTATTAAGGATGATAAATAATGGGGCCTGCCCAAACATTATTTTAACTTGGGGCTTTTAAATTAATCCTAACGAAGCAAAAGTAAATTTTTTTATATGTTAAATATTGAATATAAAAGTTCATTTGTTTGTTGTTTTTACGACAATGCTGTATTGGGATGATGTACACTTATTTTATCAAGGCAAGCCTTGTTTGTGAATGGTTTACAACAAGGAATTCAATGTTTTATAAGTTAAATTGAAGAAATTATACATTCAACCTTTAAGCTTGCCTGTGGCTTGGCAAGCGTATAGATAATTTTTATATTTACCCTATTTGGGTTATATTAGCTCTCCGTAGCTATTTTATCGCAACAAACTGTTGTTGAGCCTTTTTGCAACTTTTATAAATTATTTATGAATTATGACATGACACAATCGCTTCATTGGTTGAAGTATGTCTGTTATACCTCTTTGGAGTTTTTTTGGTTGATTTTTAAAGTTTTTTGATTTTCTTTATGTATATGACATAACACAATCGCTTCATTGGTTGAAGTACGTCTGTCATACCTCTTTATTATCTAAGCTGTGGTCCGCTTCCCCCATGTTTGGCGGTGCCACGCGGCATGTGGCATACACATGCCGAGTGGCATGTGGCGGTATTTCGCGGACACAGCATAGTGTAGTTAAAATATTCTAAGAACTTTGTTATTTTCTATGCAAGAAGTTTTTAATTTTAAGACTTGTCTTTGTGAACATCTGTTCCCAGGGTTTACACTGTACAGTATTCTAAGAACTTTGTTATTTTCTATGCAAGAAGTTTTTAATTTTAAGACTTGTCTTTGTGAACATCTGTTCCCAGGGTTTACACTTTTAAACTTAGTTTGGACTATGAACATTGGATTTACCTGAAATGTTCCGATTTGATTAGCTACACATTTTATTTTACACTATATATTGTTGAAGCCATGGCCAGCTTATTTCAATACATATAAACTAGTAACATTTTGTTTTATTTGTAACCCATCTTAAATAATGGTTATTTTAATGGGTCATTTTCAAAAAATGGAGAGATCAGATTTGGAACAAAAATGCAAAAACGAATATGCGTCAAACTAAATGTTATTACAATAACAGCATAAACGAGGATGTGGACAGTCAAAACGTAGAAGATGCAAACACAGAGCATTCAAAAAAATGTTTTATTTTTATTTAAAGCAGCAACAACCCTTGCTATGTGTCTGTGATGTTACCGAACTTGTTTGCTAAATTTAAACGGTGAAAACTAAAGTATAAAGTAAAATATCACACTAATGTGACTCATATATTACTGTATTGACATCAAAACTAAATACTGGGATAGTTGTCTCTTTTATCATTTTTAAAAGTGACAAATTCCGTCAACATTTGCTTTATTCCCATAATAATTTTAAATAACTTAAACAAAATAAAAATATTAAACGTTATTTTGCCGTAAATACTATTTGAATTGTCTAAACCCATAACATTTTAAATAGAAATGGCAAACTGAAATATATGACAATATCAATTGTACCACTATATGACAAATAAGTAGCGGTAACAGCGCATACACTGCGGTAACATCAAGGACATATTTTGAAACACCAATGACCACTCCAGACATATTATCAGTTGTGCGTCACAGTTATCACAT
This sequence comes from Cyrtodaria siliqua, assembly GCA_037043455.1. Classification (NCBI taxonomy): domain Eukaryota; kingdom Metazoa; phylum Mollusca; class Bivalvia; order Adapedonta; family Hiatellidae; genus Cyrtodaria; species Cyrtodaria siliqua. The sequence continues at coordinate 8,422 of JAWPHD010008353.1, read as the reverse complement.
TAGACGTGTGTAGTGGTGTCATTTTGGAATGAATGTGACATTGCCACATCAGTTTTAATACAAACATCAAACCATTTGGTAAAACTCGTGTTGTTGTGAAAACTGGTAACATCAACGACACATTTTGTAACACAAAAGACAATTCCTGACTTATCATCAGTTTTGCATCACATGACTGTATACAATGTATGGCAATATTTTGTAATGCATGATACGTGTGCACATCTGTTTTAAAACTTAAGAAAACTTAAGAAAACAATTTACTATTATCAATTGTGTTATTGTAAAATTGGGTAACATCAATGGCATATTTTGTTACACCAAAGACGAGTCAAAGTTATGACTGTAGTTGTTTTGTGTCGTTATTTTGGGAAGCTTATAACACGTTCACATATTGTTTAAAAACAAAAAGAACAAAACATTTAACATGAAACCCGGTGATTTGTGCTATAATACATTTGTCTTAAATGATGCTGTATGTGTATATGACGTTACCTTAATCATAATTTGCGAATTTGGCTATTAAGTCCATACACTCAGTTATATTCGTTAGAGATAGTGCACGATACATTTGATACATGTCGACGGCATGTAACATCTTAAACATCATTACGCAAACATAGCTAAATATATTCAAGCAATTGTCCGTTTATTACACACTGGTTGTCATTGATGTTACCTCAGGTGTCTATGCTGTTACTTTTTGTTTCAATTCAATATGAACTGTATTGATACATATACCAACTCTGTTTACAACCTATACTAGATTGACATTCATATTAAGATGCATTTTTATCAGATAATTGCGTAATGCTTCCTGTAAAATTAATTTGATCCAGTAATAACAGTACGATGTATTTGCTCTTACAAAACCATGTATATGATGTTACTACATTTTTAATGTAACATCAATGACATTTTCTAAGAAATGAACAAAAAACAAACAAATGCCACTCGGGACATTGATTACTTTTGCAGACGACATTATGTTTACAAGTCAATCGTGTGTGTGTGTGTGTGTATGTGTGTGTGTGATTCTAAGGTTCATAGTCCCTTCACCAACAAACTCGATAAGCCGTTAGGTATCTTAAAGAGATTGGTACCTTATGTTATTTTTTTGTACAGTATTATATTTTTTAATATCAGATTGCATTTATCTTTAATACTTGTAACTTCGAAGACATGGCAAACGAATACGTAACGACACTCACTTAACCTTTTGTACATGCATCCAAAAGATAAGAATGTATCCAAAATACACTCCGTCATCTTTACGATGGAAGTTAAAACTGTGGGAGGATTCGTTATTAGCCAGAATAACTAAAGGGAGATTACTCGTATTTCATTGTTTATATAAAATTCTAATACACCCGCACTATATAGCCTGGTTTAAAATGTCTCGTTATATTGAACGATATATCACTGTAATTTTTGCAATGTTAGGAGAATAAGCATTGCGCATTGCGCATTGTAACGTATGCAACGTTAGGAGTAAGCAAAGCAATGCGAAAGATTTCAGATGTGTGCGTTGTTTTCACATTTTAGGGGTATTAGAATAGAAATAGAACATCGTTTACGGTGAATTATCTATAATATATCTCGGTTTGTTGTTCAATTGTAAACAATAATTTCGCTGTTCGGGCTCGTGAAATTATTGTTTATCAATTATTGAACTCCAAACCGTGATATATTAAACGATAATTCACAGCAAACGATCTTCTATTTCTTAAGTAACATCACGGGCACAAATCAGTGCGACTGTATATAAACTGGCAACTTTTCATGAAAAAATTACAGATGGCAATTATTTTATTATATACATGTAAAATGAACACATTAATCGAGTAAACCTGAAACAAACTTCAAAAAAATACCACCTTCTTTTTATAAGAGATTAATACACGCAATGTGTACCACCATCGTCGGACAACGAAAAATCTGTAAATTTGACATGGTCAGTACCATTTACAATTCTTAAACTGCACTCTTATTGTTATTTTTTTTCTTTGAATTTGTAAATTATATATGCCTATATTAATCAAACAAGAAAAAGACGTAATCTAAACTAATCGAAAAAACAAAATTGCCACGGACAGCTGTCTGCCCACTTTTTGAAAATGACCCTTAAATATTGCATGATTACTGCGAAAGGTGGAAACTTCAAGTAAACACGGACAAAACAAAATTAATGATATTTAGAAACTGAGGAGGTATTCTATCAAAAAATTTAGGTTTTCACTACGAGATAGTAAATACATTTTCATACCTAGATATTGTTTTTACTGCTGGCGGATCTTTTGCAAATTGTCAAACAACCCTATCCGGACGAGCACAGAAAGCAATGTTTATCTTAAATAAATATTTATACAGTTTTAATAATATTACACCGAGACATTATTTAGACCTATTTGGTCAGTTGGTAACACCTGTACTTAATTATGGCAGCGAAGTGTGGGGTTTCTGTCAAGCTAATCAAATTGAACCAGTACATATGCAGTTCTGTAAACAATTATTGGGAGTAAAAACGTCAACGCAGAATAATTTTATATATGGGGAATTTGGTAGGATAAATAACGCGACACGTAGACTGTATATCGTTATCAAATATTGGTTAAAAGTTACGGATACGGACGAAAGAAAGTGTATTAACTGTGTGTATAAAATGATGTTAAATGACTTAACCGATAGACCAAACACCAACAATTGAGTCTCCTTAATTAAAACAGCGTTAGCACAGTTGGGATTGTTTGAGGTGTGGTTAATGCAAGGTGTGGGAAATAAAGAACTGTTCCTAAATGTTTTGAAGCAAAGGTTGTCAGATAATTTTGTACAAAATGGGAACACTAGACTAAATGAGTATAGTAGAGCTTCATTCTATAAAGCGTTTGAATTTCAAAAATATTTGGATACCGTTAACATTAAGAAATTCAGAATTGCTCTATCCAAATTACGCGTATCTTCTCACAGATTAGAAATAGAAGCAGGTCGATGGTCAAAACCACACATTACTCCTAGAGAAAACCGAAAGTGTAAACTTTGCAACTGTGTTGAAGACGAGTTTCATTTTATGTTCGAATGTTCATTATATAACGATTTACGAGTTGCACTAATCAGACCATATTACTATAGAAGGAAAAGTATGCTTAAAACGGTAAAAAAAATTGCAATCTACAAACACACGGGCTATTAAAAATATCGCTGAATATAATTTTAAAAGTTTTAAGTTAAGGAATGATACATTATTGACAAAATAAGTCACATACTACGAAAATCGTATTATCTATTTTACGGTAATGTATGTATTTGTGTGTGTACAACTTTACGCATATATATGGATATATGCTATTTCGTTCGTTTCACTATTTGTTTATAAATACCATTTGGTAAGTTTAAAGCGTAGAACCTTTGCATTCTACAAGCAAACATCTTATAATCTATTGTTATGGTATGTATATATGTTATTTTGTTTCATGTTAATATGTGTATATAATTACCATTTAGCGCCAAACATAAAGTATATGTATCTTTGACTCGTTTTAAGTAGTATCTTTCCCTGCGTTGCGGTTTTGTAAGGGGAAAGATATGTACAAGAAGAGGTATCCATTACATTTTGACTTAATATACCAGTTTTGAATTCTATCTTTCCTCTTGTTTCGATTTCGCAGGGCAAGGTATGATCAATAGAAAGGTATCTAAAAGTTATTTGACTCAAATACGTCAATAATACCTTACTAATTAGAATCATCAAAGAATGGTATTTTTGTTTGATTGATTAACAGTTAATCTTATTATATTTACCTTACCACATGAATGATGTATTTTAGATATAAGTACGCATATTCACACTGTCCACTATGATCGAGAAACGAAAACAAGTTTAATGCTTATGTATTTCATTGATTTGCTCAAGGGTCTTCTTGGACTTATTGCAATATTGTTATATGCACATGGAGGATGGCCTCGAACCTCCATAGACCTATGACGAGGCAAATACGGTTCTTCTTCTTCTTCTTCTTCTTCTTCTTCTTCTTCTTCTTCTTCTTCTTCTTCTTCTTCTTCTTCTTCTTCTTCATTGATAACTACTTTAAGACTGTCAAGTGCCCCTTTAATAATACATACTGGAAAGAACAACCCTTAAAAGCAGCGAAAACTAACAAAATAGAAATGTCGCACACTTGGTTTTATTGAGTCTGTTCATGGAAGGTAATATAAAGTGTTAGGTAATATGAACAGAGTACTCAAATGCCAAATTGTCGGAACAAATCAGATTTATTCCGTAGTAGTTTCGCATAATATTTTTTGAAATATCTTAACATCGTTTGGTTTTTTAAAAAAAGCCTTATATAAGGCTCGAACCCTGAACCTTCGGTTCAGTAGACACATAGTAGACGACGCTCTAACCAGGGCTTTATATGACATTTAATTATCAGCCCAGCTCTAACCGACTGTGCCAAGGGCGCAGTTGGTTTGTTGCGGTAGTGAATAGTATATAACAGATGCCACGATCTGCAATCTGAGTGGTTCCGATAATTTGGCATGTGAGCGATCTTAGAGTAAAACAAAGTAAAAATAAAGCAAAATACAACTCTCATGCCTCACTAGCACCGGAACAAGCGGAATCCTTCTTTAAAGCCAGAAAAATGAAGCTCGAAGATCTCCAGTATACCAGAAGGTATTAACACAAACAAGAGAGAAAAATAGAAGACTGGGTTTTGTTCAGTCTGTTTATTTACAATAGATCTTCCAACTTATACGGTCAGACAAGATATGATATTTTTTTCTTAATTTCTTAAACATGTATAACAAGTACGTACATAATGCTGAAATATTGTCATTTCTCGTACTTAATCACTTACAAGTCCTGAAAACGCTATAACTGTGCTAAATACCTTTTGCCTATCATTAAGGCAGTTTTCATCCAAGTTCAACTAAAAGCAAATTGAAACTAAGTCATATTACAGGTACAAATTCCGAAATACACTTAGTAAATCATTTCTTTATTCTATTGTCAAATTTCTACATTCATCTTACTGTTATAAATATGCAAAGCAAACTTAATGCATTAGAAAGCACTATATATGTGCATCGGCATAGCGCCGAAGTTTGGGGCCCTCCTATGCCATAACACCACACCATTGTGGTAATATAACTAGCATTTGAAAATACATATCACATTTATACAGTTGGTCTGAACTTCATTTCCACGCTCTGTAAGGAATAATGATAACCCAGCCATGTTCTCCAGTTAATTCCGTCGGCAAATGAGTCATGTTTACCGTGGTAATAGTATCCATTTAGATTCGAAGCATGACACCTTGAATACCACCAAGCACCCTTAAAGTCTTGAGCACAATTTTTATCGTACACATCATTATCCCTGTCCTTTGTACTGAACTTGTAACTTGATTGGCCGCTGAAAGAATCCGTGGCGTCCCCGCTGTATCCACTCACCGATAAAACATATTGCTCTGATTGTGCGCCAACTTTAAAATTGCTATATGTTGCAAATTTACGATTGCCTTCGAGATCTTCCAAATCAATTCGCAGTTCATGGCAACATCTTCCCGTTAGAGAGCTTAAATATTCATTTCCTAGCCAGAACTCTCCTTCCAAGTTACCAAATCCGAATTTATAATCTAACCAACCTCGGAAGAAATCCTCACTTCCATCCTCTCTTCTCTGGAAGACGGTCCAACCACCGCCGTCAGTGTCCTGGTCACAAAAAACTCTGATTGGTGACGGCCTGTTTCCAGGATATACGTCATAAATACCGCTTATACGATGTCCGTTATTGTATAATTCGAGACATGATTCTGCTCTTTTCTCTTTCGAAGAAAACAGTAATATTGCTTGATCTACCTTAACAATTAACTGAGCTACATTTTCCTCGATTCGTGTAAATTTCATTCCGTTTTTCTCGATTATTTGTCTTACATCATTTAGAAAAACGTTCGTCTCGTCGATCTCGTTTGATATGTTGACTAAATAGTTAAATGTAATTGTTGTGTCCATGCCACATCTTGCCATCTGATGCTCTATTATTGGTAAGTGTTTCCTGATTCTCGCATTTAATTCTTTCTCATCTTTAAATGCCTTAAACAAAGATTTAACCTCACCGTCTCAATTTGCTATCTTGCCTGACACTTCATTTGTGTCGACAATTGTTTCCGTTACATCTGCACTATCGAATTTCGTTTCAATGTTTTGATCTTCAAACTGCCCCGAAGCATTTATCAATCGTTCAACAGAATCCAATTTTGCAAATAATATCTCCGTGTCTTCCCGTCGAAATTTGATCTCGGAGTCTTGACGAACTTCAATAACTCTATGCGGCTTAACCTCGGACTCCCAGTACTTTCCATTACTTCCGCCAAGGTCACCACTAATACAACAGAAAAGAGAAAATAGATTGCCATTGCGATGGTTTAGCTACAATAGCCGCTGAGTCTGTCTCATAACAGTGATTAGTGCAATATATACGTATTTATAAAGCGGATGTCACGTATTTGTTCTTAGTATGTGCTTATAAAGAGAACATGCCAGCGGTCTCGAAATTAGTATTAATGTTACTCTTTTAAATTTGAATTCCAATGTAAATGACATTGTTATATTTATATAACATAGAGTCAAACACAATAACGTACTTTCACAATTATTACAAGCGGATATACCACACAGAGGCTAGAAGGCATACTTTTGTTTGACATTTTCAGATCCATATGTTAACATTAATGCGATACAGTAACTATGGCTATATACATGTAAACGTTTAGGGATGTAGCCAAAGTCATGTGCTTTAATGTCAATTTCACGGCTCATCTTAAATGCTTTGAAGATAACCAGCCGCTAACCACGAGTACTCAATTATTTTTTTTTACAAAATTATTCGAAAGTATTTCTGAACCACGAGAACTCGAAAGTGTTCTGTACCACGAGTACTCGCAAGTATTTCTGAGTATTATGAGTTTTTTTTATTTGAGACATTGCGATTGGTGATGTAGTTAGAGCTGGCATGTATCAAATGTTTAACTATATTTCTAACACATTAATCTCACGTCCAGCGAAGAAGGATTAAAAATCAAAAGTAAGAAGAACAGTTTGCACTACTTTCTTTCTAACAATTTCGACCAAAAATTCAAAACATAAAGCGATAAATTTCGATATGGTTCACTGACATATTTCTACAGAACCTTATGCTAAAATATAGATATTATATTTCCATATGTTAGTGTATATATACGCCGCTTTGTAGTATACTGGTTTATTTTGCTACCACGTCCAGACCCTCAATAAACTGGGATACAATCAGATAAGTGTTTGCTGAATTGTTTTGTTTAAACAGCTGTGTACAGGGAAGTACTCCACTTATTATAATGAGAACACGTATCAGTGACCAATAGAGAAGTATCAGTCACCAATAGAGAAGTTACCAAGGCAGTTATTGGTTCTTATTTACGCACAGTCATTTGTACCGGACGAGGTAAGGGTAAACAAGTAACAAAATAATGCACGTTCATAAGATGACAATATGCATATACATTTATTTTTTAAATAATTTATTAAGGAAAACAAAAACAGTGCAACAAATTTTAAATAATTGCTCTGCCACTGACATGACTGATAGTGATTATATTCGTTGTCGATATCATGCAATATATTTATGATACATATAGTCTTACCAAATTGGCGAGTAAGATATCATTGACTAAACACGCTAATGATCACAAAAGTTTGCTCATTGTCAATTCGTCCACGATCCGTGACAATTCAATAATGCTGTTAACAGAAACAACCTAAAGTTCATTTATTCGATATAATGAAGGGCAATAACACTATAAGTTTACAACGATTATGCACATTGTCAAACTCAAAAACATCTGTATAGTACAAACTTTTCCTCAATAAAATAATAAAAGGAAATGATTTATTTTCTTTATACCCTTTCCTAAGTGTATTGGATGTTCAATACTATATATAGGGGATCTTACATGAGTACTCAATACTATATATAGGGGATCTTACATGATTACTCATTACGATATATAGGGGATCTTACATGAGTACTCATTACTATATATAGGGGATCTTACATGAGAACCCATTACTATATATAGGGGATCTTACATGATTACTCATTACTATATATAGGGGAACTTACATGATAACTCATTACTATATATAGGGGAACTTACATGAGTACTCATTACTATATATAGGGGATCTTACATGAGTACCCATTACTATATATAGGGATCTTACATGAGTACTCATTACTATATATAGGGGATCTTACATGAGAACCCATTACTATATATAGGGGATCTTACATGATTACTCATTACTATATATAGGGGAACTTACATGATAACCCATTACTATATATAGGGGATCTTACATGAGTACTCATTACTATATATAGGGG
>JAWPHD010008352.1:0-116204 GCA_037043455.1 Cyrtodaria siliqua | reverse complement strand
TACCAAGGCAAAATTAAGATACGTGATATGTGTGTGGGGGGGGGAGGGGGATGGGGGATGGTCAGCGTAATGTTCAGGTTCTTACCAAGGCAAAATTAAGATACGTGATATGTGTGTGGGGGGGCGGGATGGTCAGCGCAATGTTCAGATCCTTACCAAGGAAAAAATAAGATACATGATATGTGTGTGTGGGGGGAGAGGAGGGGGTGGCTGAGGGGATGGTCAGCGCACTGTTCAAGTCCTTACCATGCAAAATTAATATACGTGATATGTGTGTTGTGGGAGGGGGGATGATCAGCGCAATGTTCAGGTTCTTACAAAGGCAAAATTAAGATACGTGATATGTGTGTGGGGCGCGTGGGGATGGTCAGCGCAATGTTCAGATTCTTACGAAGGCAAAATTAAGATACGTGATATGTGTGTGTGTGTGGGGGGGGGGGGGATGGGGGGGGGGGGGGCGCGGGATGGTCAGCGCAATGTTCAGGTCCTGACCAAGGCAAAATTAAGATACTTGATATGTGTGTGGGGGGGGGGGGAGAGGAGGGGGGTGGGTGAGGGGATGGTCATCGCAATGTTCAAGTCCTTACTTAGGCAAAATTAAGATACGTGATATGTGTGTGGGGGAGGGGGGATAATCAGCGCAATGTTCAGGTTCTTACCAAGGCAAAATTAAGATACGTGATATGTGTGTGTGGGGGGGAGGGGGGTGGGGGATGGTCAGCGTAATGTTCAGGTTCTTACCAAGGCAAAATTAAGATACGTGATGTGTTTGTGTGTGTCTGTGCGGGGGTGGGGTGGGGGATGTTCAGCGCAATGTTCAGGTTTTTACCAAGGCAAAATTAAGAAAAATGATATGTGTGTGTGTGGGGCGGGGGGGAGGAGGTGGGGTGGTGGATGGTCAGTGCAATTTTCAGGTCCTTACCAAGGCGAAATTAAGATACGTGATATGTGTGTGTTGGGCGGGGGGGGGGGGGGGGGGGGGGGGGGGGGGGGGGGGGAGCGGTGGGATGATCAGCGCAATGTTCAGATCTTTACCTTGGCAAAATTAAGATAAGTGATATGTATGTGTGTGTGGGGGGGGGCGGGCGGGGATGGTCAGCGCAATGTTCAGGTCCTTGCCAAGGTAAACTTAAGATACGTGATATGTGTGTGTGTGGGTAGAGGAGGGGGGTGGGTGAGGGGATGGTCAGCGCAATGTCCAGGTCCTTACCAAGGCAAAATTAAGATACGTGATATGTGTGTGTCTGGGCGAGAAGGGGTTTTGGTGAGGGGATGGTCAGCGCAATGTTCAGGTTCTTACGAATGCAAAATTAAGATACGTGATATTTGTGTGGGGGGGAGGGGGATGATCAGCGCAATGTTCAGGTTCTTACCAAGGCAAAACTAAGATACGTGATATGTGTGTGTGTTGGGGAGGGGGGTGGGGGATGGTCAGCGTAATGTTCAGGTTCTTACCAAGGCAAAATTAAGATACGTGATGAGTTTGTGTGTGTGTGTGCGGGATAGGGGTGGGGGATGGTCAACGCAATGTTCAGGTTTTTACCAAGGCAAAATTAAGATACGTGATATGTGTGTGTGTGGGGCGTGGGGAGGAGGTGGGGGTGGGGGAAGGTCAGCGCAATTTTCAGGTCCTTACCAAGGCAAAATTAAGATACGTGATATGTGTGTGTGTGTGGGGGGCGTGGGGGATGGTCAGCGCAATGTTCAGGTCCTTGCCAAGGCAAAATTAAGATACGTGATATGTGTGTGTGTGGGGAGAGGAGGGGGTGGGTGAGGGGATGGTCAGCGCAATGTTTAGGTCCTTACCAAGGCAAAATTAAGATACGTGATATGTGTGTGTGTGGGCGAGCAGAGGTTTGGGTGAGGGGATGGTCAGCGCAATGTTCAGGTTCTTACGAAGGCTAAATTAAGATACGTGATATGTGTGTGTGGGGTGGCGGGAGTGGAGCGGGGGGATGGTCAGCGCAATGTTCCGGTCCTTACCAAGGCAAAATTAAGATACGTGATATGTGTGTGTGTTGGGCGGGGGTGTGTTGGGGCGTGGGCATGGTCAGCGCAATGTTCAGGTTCTCACCAAGGCAAAGTTAAGATACGTGATATGTGTGTATGTAAGGAAGAGGTGGGGTGGGGGATGGTCAGCGCAATGTTCAGAATCTTACCAAGTCAAAATTAAGATACGTGATATGTGTGTGGGGGGGGAGGGGGATGATCAGCGCAATGTTCAGGTTCTTACCAAGGCAAAACTAAGATACGTCATATGTTTGTGTGTTGGGGAGGGGGGTGGGGGATGGTCAGCGTAATGTTCAGGTTCTTACCAAGGCAAAATTAAGATACGTGATGAGTTTGTGTGTGTGTGTGCGGGGGTGGGGTGGGGGATGGTCAACGCAATGTTCAGGCTTTTACCAAGGCAAGATTAAGATACGTGTTATGTGTGTGGGGGGGGGGGGGCGTGGGGAGGAGGTGGGGGTGGGGGATGGTCAGCGCAATGTTCAGGTCCTTGCCAAGGCAAAATTAAGATACGTGATATGTGTGTGTGTGGGGAGAGGAGGGGGTTGGTGAGGGGATGGTCAGCGCAATGTTTAGGTCCTTACCAAGGCAAAATTAAGATACGTGATATGTGTGTGTGTGGGCGAGCAGAGGTTTGGGTGAGGGGATGGTCAGCGCAATGTTCAGGTTCTTACGAAGGCAAAATTAAGATACGTGATATGTGTATGTGTGGGGGTAGGAGGGGGTTGGGTTGAGGGGATGGTCAGCGCAATGTTCAGGTTCTTACGAAGGCAAAATTAAGATACGTGATATGTGTGTGTGGGGTGGCGGGGGTGGAGCGAGGGGATGGTAAGCGCAATGTTCCGGTCCTTACCAAGGCAAAATTAAGATACGTGATATGTGTGTATGTAAGGAAGAGGTGGGGTGGGGGATGGTCAGCGCAATGTTCAGAATCTTACCAAGTCAAAATTAAGATACGTGATATGTGTGTGGGGGGGAGGGGGATGATCAGCGCAATGTTCAGGTTCTTACCAAGGCAAAACTAAGATACGTCATATTTGTGTGTGTTGGGGAGGGGGGTGGGGGATGGTCAGCGTAATGTTCAGGTTCTTACCAAGGCAAAATTAAGATACGTGATGAGTTTGTGTGTGTGTGTGCGGGGGTGGGGTGGGGGATGGTCAACGCAATTTTCAGGCTTTTACCAAGGCAAAATTAAGATACGTGATATGTGTGTGTGTGGGGCGCGGGGAGGAGGTGGGGGTGGGGGATAGTCAGCGCAATTTTCAGGTCCTTACCAAGGCAAAATTAAGATACGTGATATGTGTGTGTGTGTGTGGGGCGGGGGGATGGTCAGCGCAATGTTCAGGTCCTTGCCAAGGCAAAATTAAGATACGTGATATGTGTGTGTGGGGGGAGAGGAGGGGGTCGGTGAGGGGATGGTCAGCGCATTGTTCAGGTTCTTACCAAGGCAAAATAAAGATACGTGATATGTGTGTGTTGGGTGGCGGGGGTGGAGCGGGGGGATGGTCAGCGCAATGTTCCGGTCCTTACCAAGGCAAAATTAAGATACGTGATATGTGTGTGTGTTGGGCGGGGGTGTGTTGGGGCGTGGGCATGGTCAGCGCAATGTTCAGGTTCTCACCAAGGCAAAGTTAAGATACGTGATATGTGTGTATGTAAGGAAGAGGTGGGGTGGGTGATGGTCAGCGCAATGTTCAGAATCTTACCAAGTCAAAATTAAGATACATGATATGTGTGTGGGCGGGGAAGGAGGTGGGGTGGGGGATGGTCAGCGCAATGTTCAGGTTCTTACCAAGGCAAAATTAAGATACGTGATATTTGTGTGTGGGGGGAGGAGGTGTAGGGGGTGGGGGTTGATGGTTATCGCAATGTTCAGGTTCTTACCAATGCAAAATTAAGATATGTGATATGTGTGTGTGGGAGGGGAGTGTCTGGTGATGGTCATCGCAAAGTTCATGTTCTTACCAAAGCAAAATTAAGATACGTGATATGTGTGTGTATGTGGGGTGGGGGGAGTGGGGGGGGATGGTCAGCGCAATGTTCAGAATCTTACCAAGGCAAAATTAAGATACGTGATATGTGTGTGTGGTGGGGAGGAGGTGGGGTGGGGGATGGTCAGCCCAATGTTCAGGTTCTTACCACGGCAAAATTAAGATACGTGATATGCGATATGTGTGTGGGGGGGAGGGGTGTGGGATGGGCAGCGCAATGTTCAGGTTCTTACCAAGGCAAATTTAAGGTATGTGATATTTGTGTGTGGGGGGGGGGGGGGGGGGTCTGGGGGATAGTCATCGCAATGTTCAGGTTCTTACCAATGCAAAATTAAGATATGTGACATGTGTGCGGGGAAGGGGGAGGGTCTGGGGATGGTCAGCGCAAAGTTCATGTTCTTACCAAAGCAAAATTAACATACGTGATATGTGTGTGTGGGGGGGGGGGCGGTCTGATTGGGGTTGGGGATGGTCAGCGCCATGTTCAGGTTCTTACCAAGGCAAAATTAAGATATGTGATATGTGTGTGATGGGGGTCAATGTTCAGGTTCTTACCAAGGCAAAATTAAGATCTGTGATATGTGTGGGGGTGGAGGGAGGGTTTGGGGGCGAGTGGCATGCGCAATGTTCAGATTTTTACCAAGACAAAATTAAGATATGTGTGTGTGGATGGGTGGGTGGGTGTGTGTGTGAGAGGGGGTACGGACGATATTGATGGTTATATATCTTGGCTATGCCATCGATTTTTATCAAACTGAACTGAAGACAACTGAAAAAGTGCACTTCACAAAACGCCACAGAATATCACAACTTGACATGTAAGGTAAATAGTTAAAGTGAAAGTTAACTGTCATATTTTTAAAACTACTGAAGGCAGTATCATGAAAATGAGGCTCAATGAGTAGACGTGTCTCGCACATTGTCATGTAGGTACCTTTAAGGTAGTGACGATTTTTCACATTTTATGTTGCAGCAACAATTCATCTACGTATTCTAAAAAGTTAAACGTCTGAAAGGACACCCCAAATCGCCTCAGTTTAAAAGACACGCTCATATACAGATGCTTATTGTTGATTGTTTTAGCATATGTTATTGCCAACTATTGTACCTCAATTATCGGTGTAGGTCATCAGTTTTTTAAAAATATATTAATTACATATTTGGTGATCCGTTTATTCTCCCCGTTATAGACGTATGAGTGTCGAGGAGGACATCTTTCAATAAACTTTTCAATATATCATACATTTAGTTATAGACGCTTATAGAAGGTAACAATGGAAGAATGCTAAACTTAAATTATAAGGATGTTATTAATTCTTCTACCGCGAATACCACCATCTTAGAAAATCGTTGAATAGAACTTTCATAGACCGAGGTTACATTATCGCTCAATCTACAAAACTTCTTGTTTTTAATATGTTAAATGCAAATCTCTCCCTACCAAACATTTTCTTCTTCTCGACGTGTTGGTGCTTAATCCACATATCTCAATGCCTGAAATTAATTTGTAGTATCACATATAAGAAATGTGTGTGGTTGGGAAAACAGAAATGAGTGAAATTAGAGATTTGTGTGGTTGTTTTTTTAACAAGTTATCTAACCTATGCTGAACGAGTTAGGATAAATTAAAATTAAAAGAAAATGTCGTTAGAATTTAAAAATTGGCAATATGAAACAATATGTCCATATTCTGTGGAAACTGTTATAGTTAGACATAAACCATATATTCCTTAAATTATAATTATTCATTAATGAAGATTATTAAGGAAACATTTGGTATAAGTGACCTTATGATTCAGTGCAAAGTTAACTACAGAAATGAATATTATATGTATGTAAAAGACAAGGACATTAACAAAATAAGTTTCGATATAATACATTTATTGTTTGCTTAGCAGTGAAATAGTGGATGTTAGCAATGAAATAAAAGTGGTATTTCATACGTCATACATAGCTCTTAACACCTTTACCATTTTAGTCGATATACCATACTCAATCGATTTTAGCCATAGACATTCTAAGTACACTAAATCAAATGCCTTACGAAAATCCACAAAATAGCAATAACATTTCTTCTCCCCCCTCTTTAATAGTCCGTTAATTAAAGTTTGCAAAATAAATACACAATCGACTGTTCTTTTCTTATTCCTAAAGCCAAATTGAAAGTCTGATAACAGGTTATTAATCTCAGCCCATTTGTTTTAACTGCAGTCTAATAAAGATATTGAAAAACATAATACCTCGATAATTATTTTCGTCTTTGAGGTTACCCTTTTATGACACAGGTACAATAATACCTTTAGTCCCCATATTAGGATAAATGCAGTTATCAAACATAAAGTTAAACAGTTTACATAATACTGGTGATAAAATATTAATACCATCAGTAAACATTTCTGGAAAAAGAAAATTAAACCCTCCGCGTTTTTGCCTCTTAAGCGATACAATTGATTTTTCAACTTCTTGTATAGCAAACGGGAAATCTAACTGATCAATATGTATAAGGGTGTTAGCCTCTTGCGACAATTTACCGCTGACATCACCATTGCTAAATAAATCATCAGATGAAAATAAACTACTAAAATGATCGTAAAAATCGCTTGCGACAAATCTGATTCGATTTCATCACACCCTCTTATCCGGCGAATTTCGTCCCAACACATGTTAGGGTTATTTCTCGATAAATCATTGAAGATATGCTTTTGAATATTTTGATGTTTACGTTTAGAATTACGATTAATCAAGCGATAATAACGTCTTTTATCAGCAAGAGTTTTCCGTGCGACCGCCGTTTTATTTTCCCATTGATCATTATTGGCCTTTTTTAGTGTTGACACACAGGTGTGTTCCACGGACTTTTAATTTGTTTCGCTTGTACCATACGTTGTTATCTAAAATGTCTAAAATGTCGAGAATAGAATGAGAACACGTATACAGTGTGTTTGCAAAAGTTTTCACACCTTCATGAAAGTCATTCTCTGTAGCAATAATCTTATTGACAATATCCTCAAATTTATCTGTCTCTGTTATTAACTGATTACATTACTTCCCCGGTGTGTAATTGAGTTATTAATATCTGGTATTTTGGTTTGAATTTTAATATTAACTTGTATAGGGGCGTGTGCGGAAAACGTTTAAAAATCGTGAACGATAAAGTTTTCTATTATTTCCAACAATTTACTCGACATTATTACGTAATCTATTAGGCTTTCGCCATTGCTTGACATAAATGTCATATTACCGACGCCAGCGTCGTCACCTATGCGTCCATTTACGATACATAGATCACTACTTTGACATATATCATGTAACTTTTGACCAGATCAGTTACACACTTTGTCCATAGATGCTCTTCTGGGTATGTTAATTAAAGGTTCCGAGTCCATAAAGCGATCAACTACAGGAATGAAAGTGTCTAAATGTTCTGAACTGTTCGGCCTTTATACCTACTTTGCTAGACTGTGTTCTGTGAATGCTTCATTTACTGTTTGACGCTTATACCTACTTTCCTAGACTGTGTTCTGTGAATGCTTCATTTACTGTTTGACCTTTATACCTACTTTGCTAGACTGTGTTCTGTTAATGCTTCATTTACTGTTTGACCTTTATACCTACTTCGCTTGACTGTTATTCGCTGTTATTAGCACAACGTAAGTTTAGGTCGCCAATAATTGAAACATTACCTATTTTATTTTTGTCCTAACAGCTGAAAAAAACAACTTCATTCATGTTAAAATAAACATAATTACTTGGGGAATATACATAAAACATACACGTATATCAGTAGGGATAAGGAAAATTCTTTACAAAATTTAATCCATATAATAACAGAGTTGTCTTTTTCTAACCGTAATATCTATATAATACGCGAATATGTAGGAGGGAGATGTTGTATTTATTTTTACATACAATGTGCTCTATACTAAAAAATACATTTTGGTTGTTGTTTTCTCCATCAGGAGGAATTGTTGATTTTTTCTTGAAAAGAAATCTGAGAATGGCCTTCTTCTAATAGAAACATTCGTCGGGAAGAATTTGTCCTAGCCCGGTGCAGGATAGGGCATACACGTTATACTCATTCATATTTATTACAAGGTGAGCAATTACCAGAATGGATACCCTGCTTTGCACCGTTAACGGTCAAACACATCTTGTGGGAATGTGTAGACGTCAAAGGTACTACAATGTTAATACTTCGAAAGAGTTATTTGATACTATAGATTTTAGTCTTGTTTTAGATTTCCTAAAAGAAATCAGACTATATGAGTCATTATAATGTGTTCTTATATATATTTACTTGTTTATATACTTGTTGACGGGCATTTGTTGATTTACATATATAGTTTATATTACTACCATATCGTCCCTTATTTTCTAATAGTTTTATCTTTATCTATTTACAATATTTTTTAATTAATCCTTCATTTCTTTGGTAAATGGTTGCCACAGGAACCAAAATACGATGACGTCAATGACGTAAAATTTGAAAAATTGACGTAGACACGTAAAATTTGTCAGTTTTGTAGAACTTATAATTGCAAATACGATCGTGAAGTTTATTTTTAGCTGACGTCATTATTGACGTCACAGTAACGTAGAAACGAAAGAAGATTAAAATCGCTTCTGCTCAAGAACTACCTGTCCCTTCTTGGTGAATCTTTGTCAAAATAATGTACTTATCTTGTAGTTGTGCATTGCAATTTTTTGGATCTCGGCATCATTCAATATGGCCGCAAGTGTATATATCTAAGAAATACCTTGTTCACGCTTCTCTTTCTCAAGATTTCCAGTCTGATAATGATGAAACTTCGCCAAATAATGTGCGTATGGGTGGGACGTGGGGCAGGCGAATGTATACACGTGAATATGATACATAGCTCAGACCTAAATATTCAGTGTCGGGCGTAACGCAGTTCCCATCTTGCACGCACATACAGATACGCGAAACCATTATTAGGGCTTTCCAGTGGAAAGACCTATTGTTGTTGTTGTTCGGCAAGATTTTGACTTTATTCTTCTCACCGCCACTTTTCATAGTAAGACTGGTCGCACGGCCTCTAAAGTTTACACAGTGATAGAACTCATTCTGGAATAGTGCCGCGAAGCTTTTGGGGTCATGACGTCATCCAAGATGGCCGCCAGTGACGTCATGATGAAAATCTTGTTAGCGCTAGATCTCAGACATTTATGGTCGGATTTGAATGAAACGTTCACAGATTGTAAAGTTCATGGTCTAGTTGTGCAAGAAGGTCATGCGGGGTCATGACGTCATAACGTGATGGCGTCAGAGACGCCAGACGCTTAAAAACTGGAAAAAATCGTCAAAAATACAATTATTGCATGACCATTTTGAAACCTTACCACAATCATGTGTAAATCATCTTCTATCGATCGTGTGAAAAAGGTGTTGATGACGTCATCAAATATGGCGGCCATAGTGGTTTGATTTTAAACAGGCTAAAATAGTAACTTCTAAGTATATTTCGAAAACCGAACCAGTTAGCGCCAACAATGCCC
The DNA here is from genome assembly GCA_037043455.1 of Cyrtodaria siliqua. Lineage (NCBI taxonomy): Eukaryota > Metazoa > Mollusca > Bivalvia > Adapedonta > Hiatellidae > Cyrtodaria > Cyrtodaria siliqua. The sequence continues at coordinate 106,689 of JAWPHD010008352.1, read as the reverse complement.
TCGTATATGTGCCACTATGTGACCTTGACCATGTCTGGGAAAATCAGGTCACCAGATCAAAGGTCAAGGTCATAGGTAAGCGATAGGTGCAAACACCAATAACCACCTATATCTCAGTAACGGTTGAAATTGTTATCAAGAACATATATACCATTTGTAAGGCCTTTGAATTTACTTTTCAAAAATAAAGTCCACTCAAAACGCAACGTCGGTAAATGATTGCCACAGGAACCAAAATACGATGACGTCAGTGACGTCAAATTTGAAAAACTGACGTAGACACGTAAAATTTGTCAGTTTTGTAGAACTTATGATTGCAAATACGATCGTGAAGTTTATTTTTAGCTGACGTCATTATTGACGTCACAGTAACGTCGAAACGAAAGAAGATTAAAATCGCTTCTGCTCAAGAACTACCTGTCCCTTCTTGGTGAATCTTTGTCAAAATAATGTACTTATCTTGTAGTTATGCATTGCAATTTTTTGGATCTCGGCATCATTCAATATGGCCGCCATTGAATATCTAAGAAATACCTTGTTCACGCTTCTCTTTCTCAAGATTTCCAGTCTGATAATGATGAAACTTCGCCAAATAATGTGCGTATGGGTGGGACGTGGGGCAGGCGAATGTATACACGTGAATATGATACATAGCTCAGACCTAAACATTCAGTGTCGGGCGTAACGCAGTTCCCATCTTGCACGCACATACAGATACGCGAAACCATTATTAGGGCTTTCCAGTGGAAAGACCTATTGTTGTTGTTGTTCGGCAAGATTTTGACTTTATTCTTCTCACCGCCACTTTTCATAGTAAAACTGGTCGCACGGCCTCTAAAGTTTACACAGTGATAGGACTTATTCTGGAATAGTGCCGCGAAGCTTTTGGGGTCATGACGTTATCCAAGATGGCCGCCAGTGACGTCATGATGAAAATCTTGTTAGCGCTAGATCTCAGACATTTATGGTCGGATTTGAATGAAACGTTCACAGATTGTAAAGGTCATGGTCTAGTTGTGCAAGAAGGTCATGCGGGGTCATGACGTCATAACGTGATGGCGTCAGAGACGCCAGACGCTTAAAATCTGGAAAAAATCTTCAAAAATACAATTATTGCATGACCATTTTGAAACATTACCACAATCATGTGTTCATCATCTTCTATCGATCGTGTGAAAAAGGTGTTGATGTCGTCATCAAATATGGCGGCCATAGTGGTTTGATTTTAAACAGGCTAAAATAGAAACTTCTAAGTATATTTCGAAAAGCGAACCAGCTAGCGCCAACAATGCCCTCATATATGTGCCACTATGTGACCTTGACCAAGTCTGGGAAAATCAGGTCACCAGATCAAAGGTCGAGGTCATAGGTAAGCGATAGGTGTAAACACCAATAACCACCTATATCTCAGTAACGGTTGAAATTGTTATCAAGAACATATGTACCATTTGTAAGGCCTTCTTTCAATTTACTTTTCAAAAATAAAGTCCACTCAAAACGCAACGTTGGTAAATGTTTGCCACAGGAACCAAAATACGATGGCGTCAATGACGTAAAATTTGAAAAACTGACGTAGACACGTAAAATTTGTCAGTTTTGTAGAACTTATGATTGCAAATACGATCGTGAAGTTTATTTTTAGCTGACGTCATTATTGACGTCACAGTAACGTAGAAACGAAAGAAGATTAAAATCGCTTCTGCTCAAGAACTACCTGTCCCTTCTTGGTGAATCTTTGTCAAAATAATGTACTTATCTTGTAGTTGTGCATTGCAATTTTTTGGATCTCGGCATCATTCAATATGTCCGCAAGTGTATATATCTAAGAAATACCTTGTTCACGCTTCTCTTTCTCAAGATTTCCAGTCTGATAATGATGAAAATTCGCCAAATAATGTGCGTATGGGTGGGACGTGGGGCAGGCGAGTGTATACACGTGAATATGATACATAGCTCAGACCTAAATATTCAGTGTCGGGCGTAACGCAGTTCCCATCTTGCACGCACATACAGATACGCGAAACCATTATTAGGGCTTTCCAGTGGAAAGACCTATTGTTGTTGTTGTTCGGCAAGATTTTGACTTTATTCTTCTCACCGCCACTTTTCATAGTAAGACTGGTCGCACGGCCTCTAAAGTTTACACAGTGATAGAACTCATTCTGGAATAGTGCCGCGAAGCTTTTGGGGTCATGACGTCATCCAAGATGGCCGCCAGTGACGTCATGATGAAAATCTTGTTAGCGCTAGATCTCAGACATTTATGGTCGGATTTGAATGAAACGTTCACAGATTGTAAAGTTCATGGTCTAGTTGTGCAAGAAGGTCATGCGGGGTCATGACGTCATAACGTGATGGCGTCAGAGACGCCAGACGCTTAAAAACTGGAAAAAATCGTCAAAAATACAATTATTGCATGACCATTTTGAAACCTTACCACAATCATGTGTATATCATCTTCTATCGATCGTGTGAAAAAGGTGTTGATGACGTCATCAAATATGGCGGCCATAGTGGTTTGATTTTAAACAGGCTAAAATAGTAACTTCTAAGTATATTTCGAAAACCGAACCAGTTAGCGCCAACAATGCCCTCGTATATGTGCCACTATGTGACCTTGACCATGTCTGGGAAAATCAGGTCACCAGATCAAAGGTCAAGGTCATAGGTAAGCGATAGGTGTAAACACCAATAACCACCTATATATCAGTAACGGTTGAAATTGTTATCAAGAACATATATACCATTTGTAAGGCCTTTGAATTTACTTTTCAAAAATAAAGTCCACTCAAAACGCAACGTCGGTAAATGATTGCCACAGGAACCAAAATACGATGACGTCAGTGACGTCAAATTTGAAAAACTGACGTAGACACGTAAAATTTGTCAGTTTTGTAGAACTTATGATTGCAAATACGATCGTGAAGTTTATTTTTAGCTGACGTCATTATTGACGTCACAGTAACGTCGAAACGAAAGAAGATTAAAATCGCTTCTGCTCAAGAACTACCTGTCCCTTCTTGGTGAATCTTTGTCAAAATAATGTACTTATCTTGTAGTTATGCATTGCAATTTTTTGGATCTCGGCATCATTCAATATGGCCGCCATTGAATATCTAAGAAATACCTTGTTCACGCTTCTCTTTCTCAAGATTTCCAGTCTGATAATGATGAAACTTCGCCAAATAATGTGCGTATGGGTGGGACGTGGGGCAGGCGAATGTATACACGTGAATATGATACATAGCTCAGACCTAAACATTCAGTGTCGGGCGTAACGCAGTTCCCATCTTGCACGCACATACAGATACGCGAAACCATTATTAGGGCTTTCCAGTGGAAAGACCTATTGTTGTTGTTGTTCGGCAAGATTTTGACTTTATTCTTCTCACCGCCACTTTTCATAGTAAGACTGGTCGCACGGCCTCTAAAGTTTACACAGTGATAGGACTTATTCTGGAATAGTGCCGCGAAGCTTTTGGGGTCATGACGTTATCCAAGATGGCCGCCAGTGACGTCATGATGAAAATCTTGTTAGCGCTAGATCTCAGACATTTATGGTCGGATTTGAATGAAACGTTCACAGATTGTAAAGGTCATGGTCTAGTTGTGCAAGAAGGTCATGCGGGGTCATGACGTCATAACGTGATGGCGTCAGAGACGCCAGACGCTTAAAATCTGGAAAAAATCTTCAAAAATACAATTATTGCATGACCATTTTGAAACATTACCACAATCATGTGTTCATCATCTTCTATCGATCGTGTGAAAAAGGTGTTGATGACGTCATCAAATATGGCGGCCATAGTGGTTTGATTTTAAATAGGCTAAAATAGTAACTTCTAAGTATATTTCGAAAACCGAACCAGCTAGCGCCAACAATGCCCTCATATATGTGCCACTATGTGACCTTGACCAAGTCTGGGAAAATCAGGTCACCAGATCAAAGGTCAAGGTCATAGGTAAGCGAAAGGTGTAAACACCAATAACCACCTATATCACAGTAACGGTTGAAATTGTTATCAAGAACATATGTACCATTTGTAAGGCCTTTCAATTTACTTTTCAAAAATAAAGTCCACTCAAAACGCAACGTTGGTGAATGGTTGCCACAGGAACCAAAATACGATGACGTCAATGACGTAAAATTTGAAAAACTGACGTATACACGTAAAATATGTCAGTTTTGTAAAACTTATGATTGCAAATACGATCGTGAAGTTTATTTTTAGCTGACGTCATTATTGACGTCACAGTAACGTAGAAACGAAAGAAGATTAAAATCGCTTCTGCTCAAGAACTACCTGTCCCTTCTTGGTGAATCTTTGTCAAAATAATGTACTTATCTTGTAGTTGTGCATTGCAATTTTTTGGATCTCGGCATCATTCAATATGTCCGCAAGTGTATATATCTAAGAAATACCTTGTTCACGCTTCTCTTTCTCAAGATTTCCAGTCTGATAATGATGAAAATTCGCCAAATAAGGTGCGTATGGGTGGGACGTGGGGCAGGCGAGTGTATACACGTGAATATGATACATAGCTCAGACCTAAATATTCAGTGTCGGGCGTAACGCAGTTCCCATCTTGCACGCACATACAGATACGCGAAACCATTATTAGGGCTTTCCAGTGGAAAGACCTATTGTTGTTGTTGTTCGGCAAGATTTTGACTTTATTCTTCTCACCGCCACTTTTCATAGTAAGACTGGTCGCACGGCCTCTAAAGTTTACACAGTGATAGAACTCATTCTGGAATAGTGCCGCGAAGCTTTTGGGGTCATGACGTCATCCAAGATGGCCGCCAGTGACGTCATGATGAAAATCTTGTTAGCGCTAGATCTCAGACATTTATGGTCGGATTTGAATGAAACGTTCACAGATTGTAAAGGTCATGGTCAAGTTGTGCAAGAAGGTCATGCGGGGTCATGACGTCATAACGTGATGGCGTCAGAGACGCCAGACGCTTAAAAACTGGAAAAAATCGTCAAAAATACAATTATTGCATGACCATTTTGAAACCTTACCATAATCATGTGTTCATCATCTTCTATCGATCGTGTGAAAAAGGTGTTGATGACGTCATCAAATATGGCGGCCATAGTGGTTTGATTTTAAATAGGCTAAAATAGTAACTTCTAAGTATATTTCGAAAACCGAACCAGCTAGCGCCAACAATGCCCTCATATATGTGCCACTATGTGACCTTGACCAAGTCTGGGAAAATCAGGTCACCAGATCAAAGGTCAAGGTCATAGGTAAGCGAAAGGTGTAAACACCAATAACCACCTATATCACAGTAACGGTTGAAATTGTTATCAAGAACATATGTACCATTTGTAAGGCCTTTCAATTTACTTTTCAAAAATAAAGTCCACTCAAAACGCAACGTTGGTGAATGGTTGCCACAGGAACCAAAATACGATGACGTCAATGACGTAAAATTTGAAAAACTGACGTATACACGTAAAATATGTCAGTTTTGTAAAACTTATGATTGCAAATACGATCGTGAAGTTTATTTTTAGCTGACGTCATTATTGACGTCACAGTAACGTAGAAACGAAAGAAGATTAAAATCGCTTCTGCTCAAGAACTACCTGTCCCTTCTTGGTGAATCTTTGTCAAAATAATGTACTTATCTTGTAGTTGTGCATTGCAATTTTTTGGATCTCGGCATCATTCAATATGGCCGCCAGTGAATATCTAAGAAATACCTTGTTCACGCTTCTCTTTCTCAAGATTTCCAGTCTGATAATGATGAAACTTCGCCAAATAATGTGCGTATGGGTGGGACGTGGGGCAGGCGAATGTATACACGTGAATATGATACATAGCTCAGACCTAAATATTCAGTGTCGGGCGTAACGCAGTTCCCATCTTGCACGCGCATACAGATACGCGAAACCATTATTAGGGCTTTCCAGTGGAAAGACCTATTGTTGTTGTTGTTCGGCAAGATTTTGACTTTATTCTTCTCACCGCCACTTTTCATAGTAAGACTGGTCGCACGGCCTCTAAAGTTTACACAGTGATAGAACTCATTCTGGAATAGTGCCGCGAAGCTTTTGGGGTCATGACGTCATCCAAGATGGCCGCCAGTGACGTCATGATGAAAATCTTGTTAGCGCTAGATCTCAGACATTTATGGTCGGATTTGAATGAAACGTTCACAGATTGTAAAGGTCATGGTCTAGTTGTGCAAGAAGGTCATGCGGGGTCATGACGTCATAACGTGATGGCGTCAGAGACGCCAGACGCTTAAAATCTGGAAAAAAATCTTCAAAAATACAATTATTGCATGACAATTTTGAAACCTTACCACAATCATGTGTTCATCATCTTCTATCGATCGTGTGGAAAAGGTGTTGATGACGTCATCAAATATGGCGGCCATAGTGGTTTGATTTTAAACAGGCTAAAATAGAAACTTCTAAGTATATTTCGAAAACCGAACCAGCTAGCGCCAACAATGCCCTCATATATGTGCCACTATGTGACCTTGATCAAGTCTGGGTAAATCAGGTCACCAGATCAAAGGTCAAGGTCATAGGTAAGCGATAGGTGTAAACACCAATAACCACCTATATCTCAGTAACGGTTGAAATTGTTATCAAGAACATATGTACCATTTGTAAGGCCTTTCAATTTACTTTTCAAAAATAAAGTCCACTCAAAACGCAACGTTGGTAAATGTTTGCCACAGGAACCAAAATACGATGACGTCAATGACGTAAAATTTGAAAAACTGACGTAGACACGTAAAATTTGTCAGTTTTGTAGAACTTATGATTGCAAATACGATCGTGAAGTTTATTTTTAGCTGACGTCATTATTGACGTCACAGTAACGTAGAAACGAAAGAAGATTAAAATCGCTTCTGCTCAAGAACTACCTGTACCTTCTTGGTGAATCTTTGTCAAAATAATGTACTTATCTTGTAGTTGTGCATTGCAATTTTTTGGATCTCGGCATCATTCAATATGGCCGCCAGTGAATATCGAACAAATACCTTGTTCACGCTTCTCTTTCTCAAGATTTCCAGTCTGATAATGATGAAACTTCGCCAAATAATGTGCGTATGGGTGGGACGTGGGGCAGGCGAATGTATACACGTGAATATGATACATAGCTCAGACCTAAACATTCAGTGTCGGGCGTAACGCAGTTCCCATCTTGCACGCACATACAGATACGCGAAACCATTATTAGGGCTTTCCAGTGGAAAGACCTATTGTTGTTGTTGTTCGGCAAGATTTTGACTTTATTCTTCTCACCGCCACTTTTCATAGTAAGACTGGTCGCACGGCCTCTAAAGTTTACACAGTGATAGGACTCATTCTGGAATAGTGCCGCGAAGCTTTTGGGGTCATGACGTCATCCAAGATGGCCGCCAGTGACGTCATGATGAAAATCTTGTTAGCGCTGGATCTCAGACATTTATGGTCGGATTTGAATGAAACGTTCACAGATTGTAAAGGTCATGGTCAAGTTGTGCAAGAAGGTCATGCGGGGTCATGACGTCATAACGTGATGGCGTCAGAGACGCCAGACGCTTAAAAACTGGAAAAAATCGTCAAAAATACAATTATTGCATGACCATTTTGAAACCTTACCACAATCATGTGTTCATCATCTTCTATCGATCGTGTGAAAAAGGTGTTGATGACGTCATCAAATATGGCGGCCATAGTGGTTTGATTTTAAACAGGCTAAAATAGTAACTTCTAAGTATATTTCGAAAACCGAACCAGCTAGCGCCAACAATGCCCTCATATATGTGCCACTATGTGACCTTGTCCAAGTCTGGGAAAATCTGGTCACCAGATCAAAGGTCAAGGTCATAGGTAAGCGATAGGTGTAAACACCAATAACCACCTATATCTCAGTAACGGTTGAAATTGTTATCAAGAACATATGTACCATTTGTAAGGCCTTTCAATTTACTTTTCAAAAATAAAGTCCACTCAAAACGCAACGTCGGTACATGGTTGCCACAGGAACCAAAATACGATGACGTCAATGACGTAAAATTTGAAAAACTGACGTAGACACGTAAAATTTGTCAGTTTTGTAGAACTTATGATTGCAAATACGATCGTGAAGTTTATTTTTAGCTGACGTCATTATTGACGTCACAGTAACGTAGAAACGAAAGAAGATTAAAATCGCTTCTGCTCAAGAACTACCTGTCCCTTCTTGGTGAATCTTTGTCAAAATAATGTACTTATCTTGTAGTTGTGCATTGCAATTTTTTGGATCTCGGCATCATTCAATATGGCCGCCAGTGAATATCTAAGAAATACCTTGTTCACGCTTCTCTTTCTCAAGATTTTCAGTCTGATAATGATGAAACTTCGCCAAATAATGTGCGTATGGGTGGGACGTGGGGCAGGCGAATGTATACACGTGAATATGATACATAGCTCAGACCTAAATATTCAGTGTCGGGCGTAACGCAGTTCCCATCTTGCACGCACATACAGATACGCGAAACCATTATTAGGGCTTTCCACCTTCCAGTGGAAAGACCTATTGTTGTTGTTGTTCGGCAAGATTTTGACTTTATTCTTCTCACCGCCACTTTTCATAGTAAGACTGGTCGCACGGCCTCTAAAGTTTACACAGTGATAGAACTCATTCTGGAATAGTGCCGCGAAGCTTTTGGGGTCATGACGTCATCCAAGATGGCCGCCAGTGACGTCATGATGAAAATCTTGTTAGCGCTAGATCTCAGACATTTATGGTCGGATTTGAATGAAACGTTCAAGCTAGCGCCAACAATGCTCTCATATATGTGCCACTATGTGACCTTGACCAAGTCTGGGAAATCAGGTCACCAGGTCACAGGTAGGCGATAGGTGTAAACACCAATAACCACCTATATCTCAGTAACTGTTGAAATTGTCATCAAGAACATATGTACCATTTGTGAGGCCTTTCAATTTACTTTTCAAAAATAAAGTATTTTTATAATTCCCTATCTTCACCGGATACCCATGAAAGATTATAAGAATCTTTCATGGGTATCCGGTGAAGATATGGAATTCCAACCCGAGTTATAACTGTTTTTGTCGGAACCGAGACTCTGCCGAGGTTCCGATTAAAACACTTATACCGAGGGTTGGAATTCCCTATCTGAACCGAATACCCATGATAGATTCTGTTCCTTGCATATCACAGACATGTTGTGCGTTGACGCCGCCAGCTACTAACGTGTTGCATGTTTTCCTGCATACCGGATGTTGGCGCGCGTGAATTTTATCTCGACCCTAGGGTGAGATGGAAATATCTAGCCACGGTAAAATGACGGATATCCTTGTCCGGTATGCAAAAATCTTATAATCCGTCATTTTACCGGGGCTAGATATTTCCATCTCACTCTAGGGTCGAGATAAAATTCACGCGCGCCAACTTCCGGTATGCAGAAAAACATGCAAAACGTCAATATCTGGCGGCGTCGACGCACAACATGTGTCTGATATGCAAGAAAAAGAATCTATCATGGGTATTCGGTTCAGATAGGGAATTCCAACCCTCGGTATAAGTGTTTTAATCGGAACTTCGGCAGAGCCTCGGTTCCGATAAAAACACGTATACCTCGGGTTGGAATTTCCTATCTTCACCGGATACCGATGAAGATTCTTATAGTCTTCCGGTAACAAGATGAACAAGAGGGCCTGTATCACTCTACTGGCTTGAATAGTCTAAGGCCTACCGGAAAACAATTTTTAAAAAATCAAAGGCTATAACTCTGATGTGTCTAGTCTGTTGCAACTGGTTTTGAAATTGTCCAAGTTCAGTGGCGTAACCTAGAAGACGTCTTCTGCTGCAGGGACAAATAATTTAACAAGAGGCACTACCCGTTCAACTTCCCTATGTCTGCCCCACACATTGAAAAGAAACTTTACTGTAGTATTTACTAAAAAATAAAATACAATTGTATTGGTTGAAAGAAGAATTGAAATTGACTATAAGTAAATACACGGGTAAAAGTGACCATCATTGAATGGTTTGTAAATATCCACATTTTGACGGTTATGGCTTCCTATGCTATGGTGATAGTAGTTAATCTTAGTGGAAATGATCTGACTTCACACAGAACTCTTAAAGGTAAATGTGCACCCTTTTTGTAGTATTATCAATTAACAAATTTAACTGTTAAACATCATAAAATTATGAACAGTTCTTGATAGTCCCGGAGAGAAACATATATTTAAAACCGCTACTAAAGTTGTAAGTAAAAGTAAGTATTATAAGGCCTACCGGAAAACAATTTTTAAAAAATCAAAGGCTATAACTCTGATGTGTCTAGTCTGTTGCAACTGGTTTTGAAATTGTCCAAGTTCAGTGGCGTAACCTAGAAGACGTCTTCTGCTGCAGGGACAAATAATTTAACAAGAGGCACTACCCGTTCAACTTCCCTATGTCTGCCCCACACATTGAAAAGAAACTTTACTGTAGTATTTACTAAAAAATAAAATACAATTGTATTGGTTGAAAGAAGAATTGAAATTGACTATAAGTAAATACACGGGTAAAAGTGACCATCATTGAATGGTTTGTAAATATCCACATTTTGACGGTTATGGCTTCCTATGCTATGGTGATAGTAGTTAATCTTAGTGGAAATGATCTGACTTCACACAGAACTCTTAAAGGTAAATGTGCACCCTTTTTGTAGTATTATCAATTAACAAATTTAACTGTTAAACATCATAAAATTATGAACAGTTCTTGATAGTCCCGGAGAGAAACATATATTTAAAACCGCTACTAAAGTTGTAAGTAAAAGTAAGTATTATTTGCATGACGTAGATACTACTTTTACCACTGCGTGATTGCACAGGGAAATGAGGTAATGTCTTACAATATATTTATATTGTAAATCTGAATTGTATAGCTGCACAACTATTGCCAGATAATTGATAAATACATTTACCTGTGGATTAATTTACCTGTTCAAAATTATGTACGCCATAAAATAAAATCTTATTCTCGCTTTTCACAGATATTGCAATTTGTGAATTGTAAATATATATTGTTGTGTATTGATTTCGACTTAAATAAACATAATCATGTTCATGAAACAAAACATGGCCGGAGAATTTTAAGGTTTTTTAAATGGATTTCCCGGAGTGTATTTCTGGTCAATATTTCTGGAGGTTATTAGTAGTAAATGGGTCGGTTGGGCATTACGACTGCGCATGCGCGAGCTCATGGGGATTAGTGACAGGATGATCGAACAAGGGTATTGCATCAGTTCATTAATCCTTTAGCGTACCAACGCGATAGGATGAGTATCATAGGTTAATCCCTCTCGCAATATGTGACCTACTTTATACCGCGTCTGCTTCTATTTTTAAAGCATGATGTCATCCATTCATGCAAATGAGCTCGCGCATGCGCAGTCGTGATGCCCAACCGACGCCACTACTACTGTGATTATCATCTGGTGTGATATTATACAGCGGTTTAATTTGGGATCGGCATCTGTGCAAGCCATGTAAATGAAACGTCGCCGTATCAATTGTTTTGGTCGTTCATTAGGTTGTAAAGAGCAGAATAGAAGAGGCTCATAATGATACCACATTTCAACCTTTTTTCCATTTAAAGTTCTCCGGCATTGTTTTGTTTCATGTTCATGTTTATGTTTATTTAAATCGAAATCAGTACACAACAATAGGTATTTACAATTCACACATTGCAATATCTGTGTAAATCGAGAATAAGATTTTATTTGATGACGTAGAAAACTTTAAACGGGTAAATTAATCCACAGGTAAATGTATTCATCAATTATCTGGCAATAGTTGTGCAGCTATACAATTCAGATTTACCTCATTTCCCAGTGCAGTCATGCAGTGGTAAAAGTAGTATCTACGTCATGCAAATAATACTCACTTGTACATACAACTTAGTAGCAGTTTTAAATATATGTTTCTTTCCGGGACTATCAAGAAATGTTCTTATGATGTTTAAGAGTTAAATTTGTTAATTGATACTACTACAAAAAGGGTGGCCATTCATCTTTAAGCTATTGCGCTTCTCTGTAAACTTCAATGTAGATGTTGTATGCCATGTTGTTGTTTTTTCTTATTTTCTCACATTTTTTCTTTGATGTTCTCACTGTATTGTATGTATGTTGCGTGTATAGGCTATAAACGTTGTATTGAATGTTTAATGCTGAATTAAGTTATTATATTATATATTGACCGTCGGACTGCTGGTGGTTTTACAGGTCCGAAGCCGGTGGTACCAATATGTCTCCGGTCGGAAATAATTTCAATTTAGATACTCTAAGAGATCAAGTTTATGCCTGCTTGTAAGCTGCAAACATTTTGGGGGATAAATTCAATTCATTTGTGGCGGGAAATTCTGTATGAAAGTCGATCATGTTCACTCTGTACGATTCCTCAACTAGAATTCAAGTAACAAAGAGCAAGAACTGTCCCTCTTACGTGGGCAACAAAGTATTGCAGTTGTCTCCTTTGAATATGGTTCTTCTGCAATCAATTGCAATACTATACACTTTTAGTTAAATTCATGTATTTAAAAAGGGAATTCTACGTTATGCTCGGAAAAGTCTCTGAGCTAAGCACTCGATCTCTGCTTCCCTATTTTGGTTTGTTGTAATTATCGCTTTCATGGCGTATTATTGCGTTTACTGCGTATTGTTCCGTATACTGCGTATTGAAGATGCACAGTGGTGTACATTGTACTGCCCAATTTGTTAACATTTATGTCAGGGGGCTGGCGTGGCGCAGTCGGTAGTGCGGCGGATTTGTAACCGGAGGCCCCGGGTTCAACCCTCCGTGGTGCCACTGAGTTCCGTCGGTGTGTTCTTGGGCAAGACACTTTACCTTAGCCTCGTCCGTCGGATGGGGACGTTAACCGGGCGGTCCCGTGTATCGGTCTATCCTCCAAGCACGTTAAAGAACCATAGGAATCTATTCGATAATAAGAGTAGGGCAGGTTCCCGGATTCCTATGTATCCTTCCCCTCTCTCTGTGGCGGCTCTAGATAACCTATACTGTGTTGATGAGCCGTTAAACAATATTCAATTCAATTTAACATTTATGTCACGTAATGCTATTTAGCGTATAGTGTGTAATTTGCGTTGTCTACCATTCATGGCGTATACATGGCCGTGTGATCCGAGTGTGACATTAAATTGAGCAGCGTTTCCAGGAAATCCATTGACCTTAGAATGGGACACCGAGTGGGCATGGTCGCCTTTCGGCGAAAAGGATTTTATATTTGTATGAGCTATGTAATTCATGTTTTAACCCTCATCCGTAACTAAGGACATATTTATGTGCAAAATAAATTTCGATGTAAATAAGAGGTGCATTTTAGGTGTTATGATGTTTGAATACAGGCCTGCCAAATCTCAGGAATTTTCATTTGCTTTCCGGATCTCCGGCTTTAAATGTACGATCTCCGAATTTTCCATCAAAACAAACAGTTCATGATTTAACAGCTATATTTTCACAGTTTGTCAGCTATTTCCTGCATTGGTCATGTTACGCTTTCTAGTCAGAGATGCAAAGGATTGTATTTACAACTGTCAAATTAGTGGGCGTCGGTGTAATGCGCTGAACGAATATGCAATTAACACCTAAGGGCATAATTAGTTCCTTCAGTGACATAACAACATGTGCAATAAGAGCAATATATCTCTGGCTTTTTTAATCTGTCAACCTAATTGAATTAATAAGGGAGAGGAACTAGCGAATACTTCTGTGTGGTATCACTATAATAGCTGCTGCCGTGTGTGATGGTTACATCAGACTTTGTTTAAGAGCACAGACCTAATAACAAATAGACTGGACACTATGACAATTGTGTAAATTTCAAGTGGCACAGTTCGAAAGATCTCACAAAATATTTCCCAACTTTAAACACACATATCATGAAGAGGTTTATAGATACAAGTTTCATTCAAACCAAATACCATCACAAATTTAATTTTTTTTCCAATGATAGTATTTTTTTCCCTCTTACATTGAGAGCAAAAAAGGAGTTTGATGGAGACGTTGACTATATCAAAACATTGATTTTTAAGAGAAAAGCGAAAAATGATAACATTTTAAACTTTAAACATTTTTTATACAATGTCTTATTTTAAAAATAAACATAAATTATTATAATCCCATTTTGCTATTCACTGTGAATCTTTGGGATGTATTCTCAGCAAAATCGGTGAATAATTGAGAGAGAAGATAGAAGGAAAAGTTAAGGTGCCACGTGATATTTTGGTTACTTCATTGTTTAAGATAGGAAGTTTCCTATCTGTTTAGTTAAGAGCTATGAAGACTTTGTCTTTGCATTTAAGAATATCATATGTAGAATATTTGCACTTTCATTTTCAAAAATCCTTGGTAGTGGTATAAATTAAATCAAGGCTTTCGAATCTAATTACAAAGTCCTCTCTAAAAGAAACTATTTGTGTGCATGTTGAAGTATGTAATCTATTGTTTTCTTTATAAATAATTGAAATTTGCACTTTAAAACAATAAGTGCGAAAATGTTCTTCGCGTACTTTAAATCTTAGTTTTTAAAAACCTCAGGAGTTTTAGTTAAAAGTTTTGGCATATCATTATTTGTCAGTTTTAAGTCACATCCCTTGACACCAACGAAAATACTGAAGTACAATTTCGGACGATGCTATGGCATTTAAGTCGTTGCAAACTGAAAAATGTATTTGACTTAACCAAAAGAAATCTACTACGAAACACCTTTGTGATCACATATACAAATAAAATCATTCATATTAAAGTAACGACCATGTAATATATATAATATACAATAGTTACTGTCATAAATACATCACGACCATGTAATACACAGTAGTAACTATCATAAATACATCATAAAGTAACGACCATGTAATATCCAATAGTTAGTGTCATAAATACATCATAAAGTAACGACCATGTAATACCCAATAGTAACTGTCATAAATACATCATAAAGTAACGACCATGTAATACCGAATAGTTACTGTCATAAATATATCATAAAATAACGACCATGTAATACACAATAGTTACTGTTATAAATACATCACGACCATGTAATACACAATAGTTATACACAATAGTTACTGTCATAAATACATCACGACCATGTAATACACAATAGTTATACACAATAGATACTGTTATAAATACATCACGACCATGTTATACACAATAGTTACGGTTATAAATACATCACGACCATGTAATACACAATAATTACTGTCATAAATATATCACGACCATGTAATACACAATAGTTACTGTTATAAATACATCACGACCATGTAATACACAATAGTTATACACAATAGTTACTGTCATAAATACATCACGACCATGTAATACACAAAAGTTACTGTTATAAATACATCACGACCATGTAATACACAATAGTTATACACAATAGTTACTGTTATAAATACATCACGACCATGTAATACACAATAGTTACTGTTATAAATACATCACGACCATGTAATACACAATAAAAATTACTGTCATAAATACATCACGACAATGTAATACACAATAGTTACTGTTATAAATACATCACGACCATGTAATACACAATAATTACTGTAATAAATACATCACGACAATGCAATACACAATAGTTACTGTTATAAATACATCACGACCATGTAATACACAATAGTTACTGTTATAAATACATCACGACCATGTAATACACAATAGTTACTGTTATAAATACATCAGTTAACTCTACTAGTACTCCATAATTAGCAATAATATACAAATAAAATCATTCATATTAAAGTAACGACCATGTAATACACAAAAGTTACTGTCATAAATACACTAATTAACGCTACCAGTTACTCCATAATTAGCAATTGTAAAAGCAACAACATCACAATTTGGCTAAACATCGACACCTTCTATAAGGTATCGACAAAATATCATCATAAAATACATTATCATATATGTGTACATTATCATATATGTGTCTGTTACAATATCGTGGTGATAAATAAATATATAAAATTGCTCAATTCTATGTTTCAGATATAATATCCATCTTTACTGTCATCGCATTATCCACATAGACACATGCAATGTAGCAATTATATTATTAAATTACATTATTTTTACGAGAAATCCCATCCCCGCCCATGCATTGACACACAATGTCGACTTAGTATATGCATAGCAACCTTGCTTTTATAAAGATGTGTTTCTGCAATACAAAGAAAACAGTTACATATATTATTAAAGATTAAAGTGTATTCATCATTTAGCAGGTAAATTAAGAAACTTATTTTAGAAGCGTCAAGCCAAAACAGGAACTAACCCGCAAAATAACGGCAAAATTACACTACAAAACAGTTTAGCAAAACTCTATCCAGGTGCTCAGGTCATATTATAATGTATCTGTGTCGATTAAAAGTAAATGTTTATTCACAGGTTCTTAATAAAATACCCGTGTTTGAAATATGCGTAAACTGAATTATGAGTTGGTAACTCTCAATTCGGTTCTCAGTTTTGGGGTTTAGTCCGGGTGGTTAAAGTCGTTTATATTGTGTCTATAGACTTTGGATTTTCGAAATATATAAGTTATATATACTCGTATATACATGAGTCCTCGTCTTCAGTACTTTTAGAAACGGGGTACATATGTTGTACAATTTGACTGTTGTTGGCGGAACATCTACTTTAATATTTAAAGACGTTTTAAAGAAAGTGTACACACTTTTGGAACAACTCTGATTGTGTGTCGTTTTTTTTTTTTATTATTGTTTTTTTCATGTTTTTTGTTGTTGTTCTTCTTGCTATTTGTGTTTGTTTGGTGGTGTGATATGGTGGTGTGATATGATGGTGTGATGTGGTGGTGTGATATGGTGGTGTGATATGGTGGTGTGATGTGGTGGTGTGATATGGTGGTGTGATGTGGTGGTGTGATATGGTGTTGTGATATGGTGGTGTGATATGGTGGTGTGATATGGTGGTGTGATATGGTGGTGTGATGTGGTGGTGTGATATAGTGGTGTGATGTGGTGGTGTGATATGGTGGTGTGATATGGTGGTGTGATATGGTGGTGTGATATAATGGTGTGATATGGTGGTGTGATAAGGTGGTGTGATATGGTGGTGTGATGTGGTGGTGTGATATGGTGGTGTGATATGGTGGTGTGATATGGTGGTGTGATGTGGTGGTGTGATATGGTGGTGTGATGTGGTGGTGTGATATGGTGGTGTGATATGGAAGTGTGATATGGTGGTGTGATAAGGTGGTGTGATATGGTGGTGTGATGTGGTGGTGTGATATGGTGGTGTGATGTGGTGGTGTGATATGGTGGTGTGATATGGTGGTGTGATGTGGTGGTGTGATATGGTGGGGTGGTTTGGTATGAGGGTAGAAATTCTTAAAGAGTAATTATATATGGAAGCACTTTATTTCAAAATCAGTAAGCCATAGGCCCATGTGATCATACAATATATACATATACACAGACGTAGCAAGATTCGTACATACATGTATATTACATATCAGATGCAAGGGCTATACAAAGTTACACTGTTTACTTCTTACTTGAGAACGAACGAAGAACACACAAACAAACAATCAGCCTGAAACAAAACTAAACAAAACAAACAAAAAATATATAGTACAAATTGCGACGTACATGAACATGTCTTAATTTGCAATTCAGAATTCACGGAGAAGGTGTAGAGATAAATTAATGTGTTGGTTGTAGATAACCATATTCTTGCTATGCACATATAAGCACATAAACACCCAATTCAAACAGGATCAAGATCTTCAAACGTGGCTTACCACCACACCACACACAATTACATACGAATAAGTAAAAAGAAAACGAGTAAAATTACACACAATTATACATGACTATTTGGCAAAATCATACACAATACTACAATTGAACCATGGAATTACAAATAATTGAAAACATGGAATTTCAAATACATCAGATCAATTCATTGTTACTGTTTTTTTATTTCAAATGATTTAAAACTATACACACTCAGATTTTTAATTTCATTTTCATTTTTGCTGTAAAAAAATCTTTTAATTTGAACATGCTCGTTCATTTCAAAAAATGCTTTTTAAATATATATTTTTCGAATATCTTTAAAATGATCGCATTCTAAAATGAAATGAAATTCTTCTTCAATCTTGTTGCAGTGGATACATATTCTATTTTCTAATGGTATACTTCTATTTACATATGTATGCAAACAATAGTATGGGACATCCTTAAGTGGTAAAGATTTGGCGTAGGCCCAATGAATGTAACTGCGCATGCTCCAATGCACAACATTATCGCGCGTTTTCTAACGAGAGTCAAAACGAGTCTTTTGCTAATGACAATAAAGTTCAACGGTTTATTATTCATGTGAATATGTATTTGTCGTAAGTTTTTGTTTCTAAATATTTTACTAATCCTTAGTTTGGTTAATTATACATTATTTACATAGAACGATTGTTTAACGATTTAATTATGTATACCTATAGTTTATTAACAAAGTTCATACTACATGTATTTGCATAGCATCTTCTATTATAAACATAACGTTCGTCGTTAACTTCGGAAATAGAACATTGCTAACAGCTTATTAATCGTGTAATGTATCACTGTCAGTAAAACCTCACTTATAAGTATAATATATTTCTGTTACAAGTTCAACACAAAAATGACAACCAAACCAAGGATCCTTGACCAAACTAATGTCATACGAGTGAGCAAATTAAATTATGACGACTGAACGACAAATAGTGATTGAAATAACGACACATCAGCAGTAAACGATGATTTATTTATATAATATACTATCCACAAGCTTCATTTGTTACGCACAAAAAACAGAATACTCATCTAACACTACTGACCTTATGTATCCGTGTCAAGGGCTTGCACATAACATTTTCAAAAGTGTTCAAACTAGACTGCTACACAGCGAAATTATGTTAAAACTGGCAGTTAGACTCGAACATCTCGCGAGACTTCTCTTAAAGACCATGCGATGGCCGGCGCTTGCAGTCTGCTTGGGTGTGCCTGGATGATAGAGACTAACCGACAGTTCAATTAAATACGGAAAAGAACACAAACAAAATAAAAAAGATAGGATAGCAGACACTGTTTTTTTTGTTGGGTTTATAATACCTGTTATATAGGTAATCATTTGTCTGTGATTTGTATAGGATATACTGGAAATAGAAAAGCTATATCTACTCGTTCGTCTACTGGGAAATATCTCCCAGTTTCCCAGTACAGAACATTGCTCGGCCTTTTTCGTCAGTGGCGGGAACGCCAAATGACGTTCCGATTGTTTTACGGACGTCGTCGTCAGTTTTCGCCACTAGGGAATAACGATTACGGAAATTAACGAAAAGTTTGTTTGTATGACGTAACGTCGTCTTGACGTTCTCGTGCAAACTGGTGTAAAAAGGCGTGAATCATTAGACATTTTAATAAAATATCATTTTAAATTATGTAATATATAGTTTAATAACCACTCTTTTTGAGATAGTGAAAATATCTCCCATATCTCGCAAACACCGGTTATTAAACTCTATATCATTGCATGGCGCAACATCTAGTCCGCCTCTAGCACCACCTTAAGTGTTATATTCTGTTTGTTTGAGCTCAAAGACGCACAAAGGACCAGTAAGTTATAATTACTGGCCTATGAACGGCTGTAAACTGGTAAACACGTGTGTTGTTTTTAAATATCACGAGCTGTTTCCATGTGTTAGGTGAACACACTTTTCATGGCGTCTTAACAAAACCTCTGAAAAGCATAACATAGGCTATTCAAACGTTTTACCCTTTTATAGATTAATTTAACGATGCAATTATTTTGTTTCTATTAAAAAAACTAGCAATTTGTGTAGAAGAAAACAGTTTGTATAGAGGAAAATAACATATAAACGTAACCACTAATTTTAATAGTGTATTGTTCATTTCGGTATCATCAATTATAAAGCAATGGATGAAAACATAAAACATAAACAGAAGTGACAAATGAGGTTTCCACCCTAATTGATGCCCTAACAGCCGACAAGCATAGTTTTAATCATTTCTTTATCTTTCAATTTAACGCTAATAACATATTCTGAAAAGGAACAGAATTCGCAAAATGGCATGTAATTAAGTAAATCTGATTGTGAGTGTGCATTAGAAACCTCCTGGCCTGTCGTTCAAGACTCAAGTCATGGCAACTATGTTCTATTCTATTTGAAGGGCGGCATATAGTAGTCGCACCGTCCCTCCGTCCGTCCGTCAGTCAGTCCGTACAATCGTGTCCGTCAATAACTCTGGCATTCCTGGACGGTTTTTCAAATAACTTGGCACAAGTACTCAACATAACAAGACGACGTGTCGCGTTTAAAATCCAGGTCCGTTGCTCTAAGGTCAAGGTCACACTTAGAGGTCAAATGTCAAAACCACTTCATGAGCATTTGTCACTTACAGTAACATTTCTTGTTGTTTACTATAATCACAGTGTATAATGTAAATATAATTATCAATGCAAGCTGGGTCTCTACCAACAACTTATGTTCAATTTTAAATCAGTTATTCCATTTTTTAAAAGGTGCATTGGATATTTGAATTGCTGGAGGCTAAAAAGCTGTATAGTTATGCATCACCGGAGATACACGTGTTTCAGTCTCATACGCTCTTGTTTTCGATTCTGACGTGAGGTATACAGTACTGCCTCTATCCAGTAAAAATGGGGTGGTCTGCCTTTACCTGATAAAAGTCGACCGTCATATATGGCCTAACATGTGCTAAAAGTTACATAAAATATCATTCAAACAAACAAATAAATCGTATTTCTAAAACCAAAACGTCAAAATTACGACACAATACGTTCACATTTATTTTCATAAAAATATCTACATTCGTAACCACAATAACAAACTAATTTGTATTATTTTAACAGTTGAATGCTTCAATACTAAATTACATGCAATTAGTAAGCATTTTTATTATTAATGGCTTTGTTGTTTTGATATAAAGAAGAATAAAATGTTAAGTGATTACAAAGGTAGAATAGAATGCAGTGTTTACAGAAAACATATTATCACAAACAGTGACTCTGAACATCTAATGTATACTATTTTTATTTTTCTTCGTAATTTCTTCATCTTGTTTTTATTCTTCTACACATTATTTCTTTTTTTGTTTGTTGCTTCTTTCTTACTCTTCGTCGTCGTTCTTACAGCTCCAGATGCGCTTTCAGCACAACGCGTGTTGTTCTCACGAACAAACAAACATGAACGTATTCAAATTTACAAATGCTTTTTCTTAAAAACAGGTTTTGGACAAAGCATTACTGTAAACAATTTACTCTTCAGTCATTACCATAAAACATAGTTTGTATTTCCTCTTCCCCTTACATATATATTAACATTGTCTTTTTTAAATGGCATTAATTTGTGTCAAACAGCCGACAAAAATACCTTTTACATTTTTCTTGCAAGCAACTACAAGTACATTTTCTTGGAGATACTTGATTGTCATTAAGTACTTTAAATTTCAACAATGACTGGGCAAACTTTACTTTTCTAAGCTATTAGTGTGTATGTAGGAATTTGGTTCTCAATATTTATCGGCGATTTTTTAATGCTTTTTGTACGCATTAATGTTAGTTTTAATGCGTTTTGGGTGGAAAATATATGCGTAATTACGCAGATACGCGTCTTATCTGGAGCACAGAATTATTTTCGCACATAAAATTACGTACGCCCTCAACGCACCTTGTATATTGCTAGAGGTGCAATGTGGCGAGTCACGTGTGTTGTCATAACAATGAAATTACTCTTTTTTTTTTCACAAGGATGTGGTTAAAGTTTTAAGAAAATATCATCAGTCAGTTCTAATGCGCACTTTTGATTTTTATTTAACGATTACGTGTTTACTTATTTATTTACTGAACAAAAAAAGTTAAGCACGCCTCTTTTTTTTCACAAGGATGTGGTTAAAGTTTTAAGAAAATATCATCAGTCAGTTCTAATGCGCACTTTTGATTTTTATTTAACGTTTACGTGTTTACCTATTTATATACTGAACAAAAAAAGTTAAGCACGCCTTTTTAGAGACATAGATTAAACATATGAAAATTGAGATAATTGTGAAGCTTTAAGAAATGGTAGGTAAGGATGTGATTGTCAAAACATTGTGTAATTAGGGCTTTCCACCTTTCAGTGGAAAGACCTCTTGTGTTCGTTCTGTTTATTAGGGCTTTTCGCATTTCAGCGGAAAGACCTATTGAGTTCGTTCTGTTTCTTCTTCTTCTTCTTCTTCTTCTTCTTCTTCTTCTTCTTCTTCTTGTGACCGTCACTTTTCATACCTATACTGGTCGCAGGTCTTCACAATGTTACGCAGTGATAGAGCTCAGGCTGGAATAGTGTCCCGAAACTTTTGGGGTTATGACGTCATTCAAGATGGCCGCCACTGGCGTTTATAGGCAAATCTTGTTATCACTGTATCTCAAGCATTTACAGTGGAATTTAAATGAAACTTTCACAGATTGTAGAATTTAGGGTCTAGTTGTGCATGAATGTCAAAACGTGCATCTATATCATAACCTCCTGACGTCAGTGACGTCACAATTTTTAAAAAATCCTTTTGTTTTCATTAATTGCATTTTTTAAGGAGTTTTATTGTGAAATCCATCATTGTCATCATCTTAGTCGACGCTGACAGTTTTAATGTCATGAAATCATCCAAAATGGCCGCCAATGACGTCATTTAAGAAATTTTGTAATCCCTATATCTCCTGCATTTATTACAGGATTTTGATGCAACTTTCACAGCTTGTAGGGAATTACTTTGGGTTGTGCAAGAATGTCGAAAATTGCCATGACGTCATCCAAGATGGCCGCCAGTGACGTCATGATACACATTTTGCTAGCGGTAGATCTCAAACATTTATTGTCGGATTTTAATGAAACTTTCACAGATTGTAGAGTTTAGAGTCTAGTTGTGCAAGAATGTAAAGACGTGTCTCTAGGTCATAACGTCTTGACGTCAGTGACGTCATAATGTTATGAACATCATTTTTTTCACTGATTACATTTTTGAAATTGTTTTACTGTATAATCCATCAATGTCATTGTCTCAGTCGACGCTGACAATTTTAACGTCATCACGTCATTCAAAATGGTTGCCAATGACGTCATTTAAGACATCTTGTAATCTCCATATCTCCTTCATTTATCATCGGAGTTTGATAAAACGTTCACAGTTTGTAGATATCAAAGTCTAATTGTGCTATAATGTGGACTGTTGTCATATCTTCATCAAAGATGGCCGCCAGTGAGGTCATAAATAAACTATTGTTTTGTCTATATCTTCTATATTTATTATCGGATTTGAATATAACTTTCACAGAGTGTAGAGTTCAAAGTCCGGTTGTGCAAGAACGTCATACGGTATCCCGACGTCAGTGACGTCAAAATATTCAGAAATTCTTTTTTTCACTGATTGCATGTTCGAAGTTATTTTCGTGATAAATCAATCAGTGTCTTCATCTTCGACAATTCTGACAGTTGTGATGTCATGACGTCATCAAGACAGGAAAGCCCGTTTGATCAGGTTCTGATCAAAATCTAGTAATTATATAGAGTTTAATAACCAGTGTTTTTGAGATACGGGAAATATCTCCTGAGGTAGAGAAATGGCCCCGATATAAGAACGAGTGCGGAGCACGTGTTCTTATATCGGGGCCGTTTCTCTACCGATGGTGATATTTTCAGTGGTTCTTAAACTATATATTACATAATTTAAAATGATATTTTAGTAATATTTCTAATGGTTCACGCATTTTTACACCAGTCTGCACGAGAACGCCAAGACGACGTTCAAAACAAGTGGATCCGGAACACTTCGTTAATTTCCGTAATCGTTATTCCCTAGTGGCGGAATCTCACGACGACGTTCGTAAAACAACCGGAACGTAATTTGGTGTTCCCGTCACTGACGGAAAAGGCCGAGCAATGTTCCGTACTGGGAAATATTTCCCACTGGGAGATATTTCCCAGTAGAGCAAACGAATAGATATAGCTTTTCTGTTCCCAGTATTTCCTATTCAAATCACAGACAAATATGTAATATATATATATATAGAGGATCTTAAACGAGTTACCATTTCATATAAGATTTATGAAACTCGTTATGAATTATTTTAATTTTAACGAGCCTTTTGGCGAGTTAAAATTAAAAATAATTCATAACGAGTTTCCTAAATCTTATATGGAATGGGAACGAGTTTAAGATTCTTTTTATCACATAACATTGCAATCAAATTAGTAAAAATTAATTCAGATGGACATAGAACCGCCACGACGTCACCACACTTTAGCGTCAAAAAGTCATAAAATATGTGAAGTCGTAACGTCGCGTCTCACACATAACGTTGCGTACAAAATAGCAGTTTGCGCCAACGTTTTAACAAACCAACAACAATGTTTTGTATAACGTGCACTATTTTTATAAGTTGTCACAAATAATAAGTTTATGACTCAGATCTGCGTGAATTTATAAAAGATAAAATAGTTTCATTTAATAAACTTGCGTAGTGTTACGGGTTTAACTCAACCAACCAAAATCGTTCCAGGTTGTATTACACGTGTGTCATACAATAGAATATTGAATGGGTGTTCGACACTGCTAACGCTAACAAGGGACGTTATGTGATAAATATATATAGGTACGTTATTCATACCAAATACCATATGGTCTGTGAGCATACATGTTATCAATTATACATAATTATCTGCACAGTTGTCAATGGCAGTTCATGCAGAATGCAGATATAAGTTCAGTTAGAGGCCTAGTATATTCATGGGAGGCCCGCACATGAAAGCACGCATTTGTACCCTTACGCGCGCACACAAACATATACCGCATCGTTTAGCATTCAAACATTTGTTATGTCTTAAATACATGTAAACATGTGCATTTTGAACTAAAAAGTCCTATAAAACAAAGTAGTCCGTATCAATGGTGTCAAAAAAGGTGCACGTCTTCTCTTCATATATATCGTAAGCATCTAACCGTCTAACTGAACATCTGATGAAAACAGGGTATTTTTCTTACATAATTTCATTTCTTATTTTTGAAAATTTGAAAAGCAGGGCTGTTGCGGCCTATCTACCTTTATCAGGTAAATGGTCAGATATGTTAGTATACTATATCGATATTTCATGGTGAAAATTAACGAGGAAGATGTGGCGGTAACTGATCCTAAACCCCTAAACAACCAGTAAGATTATTAAACATAAAATATTTAATTTTCCTACCTCTTCCTTTACTATTTTTTGGTAATCCACAGCATATCGAAATGGTAAAAATCAAAACGATACATTTTGAAACATATTTCATTTTTGTTTAAAATAGAGTTCGACCTTTCGTTTTCAACAAATGTATATTAAGACACCTTACTATAAGACAATCCTGTATATATCAGCGAGGGATGGGCCGCGATACAAATGCATGATTGAATTTGAGTTATCTGATTTAGAACCAGGTCGCTCTCTGTTACCTGTATGACTCAAAATATAATTTGTTGTTTAAGGCGAAAACTATAAATGCTTCGTTTCGCTAAACATTAAAGGCGATGATCATTACAAATATTTTGTATACATTAGCAGGTAAACAGAACTATTTCAAGTGTTACATTCAAATTTGTAAAATAGTCGGCTCTATAGAACTTCCAATCGATTCCCTCGTAAAATGACTGAACGGAAACATCTTTAAAGTACCTAGTTGGTTTCTGCACATTTCGAACGAATTGTCTAAACCAATTCAAAGCCACGATTTCCTACATCTATACACTTTCCTCCTGCAGTTATACACAGCTTTCTGCGTCTTCTGATACTCTTGATTTACATCTCTCTATTGAAAATGGCGAAATAATTAGTAAAATCTATGACAAGAGAGATGGTTTTAATTTGGATATTTTGTTATTTATCCCGATTTAGATGGGGATGTTCCCCGAGCTACTTCTTATGGGGTCTATGTTTCTCAACTTATTCGTTTCTCTAGAGCTTGTAGTCGCGTTGAGGATTTTAATATTCGTAATATTTGTATAAATAAAAAGCTACTCCATCAGGGCTAACGTTACCATAAACTTCGAAAAACCTTTGCAAAAGTGTATTATCGTAACCCTGATATACAATTAATTTAAGATCTCTTCTGCGACAAGGACTATCACAACCTGATTTCTATGGTGATGCGATTTATCAACT
Source organism: Cyrtodaria siliqua (assembly GCA_037043455.1). NCBI lineage: Eukaryota > Metazoa > Mollusca > Bivalvia > Adapedonta > Hiatellidae > Cyrtodaria > Cyrtodaria siliqua. Next base: position 80,424 of record JAWPHD010008352.1, on the reverse strand, counting down.
TTGTAAGATACTTGGTCATAATCACTTTCATACTCATACAATCTTTTACTAGCGTTTGTTATGTGCTATGTGGCGGCCGTCAAAAGTCGCCCGACTACAAATCAGTAGTGGTATTATTTACTGGTCCTTTGGGATCATCAAGCCCATTCTGTGTTGCTTTAACGTAGAATATCGCTTAGGCCGGTGCTAGGAAGCGTGAGAGGTGTTGCATGGTATAATTACCTCTCATGAACAGACTCAATAAATCTGAGTCTGCTATTTTTCTCTCTTGTTTGTGTTTTTTGCTTCCAAGAGATCACCTTTTCAGTATTTATTGACATTCACACTAGCGTTTGTTTAGTGCTGTGTGTCGGCAGTAAAAAGTCGCCCCGACTACAATTCAGTAGTGTTATTATTTACTGGTCTTTTGGGATCACCAATCCCATTCTGTGTTGCATTAAAGTAGAATTTCGCTTAAGCGGGTGCTAGGAGGCGTGAGCGGTGTTCTCATGAACAGACTCAATAAAGTCGAGTCTGTTACTGTTTTCTCTTGCTTGTGATGCTTCCACGGGGTCACCTTTCAGTATTTCTATTTATTAAACTCGTTAAAAGGTTTATCAAAAGAGGTTATGACCCTATCATTTGGCAACGTACTGCATGTTTAGTGACCCATTTACAGTTCGCCACTATGCTTTCCTCTTTGATTGTGCGATGACCGGACAGATTTTGGACCCTATAATGACGTCTACCTAAATCCTTTGATGTTTGTCTTTAGTCTTGTCTTGTAATACCCTTAACGGTGTGTTCTCTTGTTGCTCTGGCTTCTGCCAAGTCATTGAATACTTAGTTTGTGGCTTTCCAGGCTTTTGTTTTTTATATTATAAATACATGATCATTTATGTGTTTTACTTATATTAATACTGTCTTGTTTGTTAGAGATGATAACCTGGCGGGGATATCTTTATTTACACTGTTACAGGGTATTTAAAGTGTTCGACATGGCTTATTCTGTACTGATTTCGGGTCATCAGTTTAGTTATTTTTTGCGGATCATTTCTGTAGTGCTTCGAAAGTGAATACTAGTCAAATTTTCCATGAAATTCGAATGACACGAAATAAGGCAAAATAGTATTCGTGACGTACTTTTTTTCGCCCGAACGTTGAAATTAATCACGTAGAGATCGACGGAAAGTTGGATAATACTTGTATAGGGTATGTTGCGTAGTGGGAAAACGATTTGAGACAGTAGTTATTGACCTACAGTGCACATATAAAAGAAAATAGACTTCATTTGGTTTAATCGCATATCTTACCCCAGACATATACCATTAACATGCGCGTATACTGATATGCTGTTTAAAGGAATGTATTTGAATGAAAGTAAAAGCGTATCTTTATTTCTCTTAGGCAATACATAAATGAAAAATGTTGCAAAAAGTACTAAAAGTAAATATAAAAGGTTACTCACGTTAGCTTAAAGCAAAATCTAACTGTTTTTATAGTGAATGGTAAGACTTTACTGTATTCAAAATGTTACATGTGTATACGAATTGCCGTAAGCTTAAACTTGTCTGGCTTTAAGATGCTATCGTCTCAAATGCCTGTTGCCGAAGTGTCCTTGCTTATTTACATTATTTTTTATCTTAGTGAAGACATTAATATCAGTTTTCTTGAAAATCAATATTTCTTAATTATTATACGTATCGTAAAACAAACTTCATCGGGAAACTTTCTACGTTTTTTAAATTGTTTTAATGCTAGTTTAACATCTATAAGAATACATCCATGCAAAATAATTTTTGACTTAGGAAGACGTTAACTTTGTTCTAAGATGCTTTATGCGTATAGTCAGAGGTCTTCCAAGGCGGTAGCAGAACACAATATTCATAAAATCAATAGTACAAAATTTTAACCATCCCGAAGATGGCATGCATATGGCGGTGGACATGGAGTTAACTGCTTCCCCATGTCGTACGGAATATTTTCCCAGTATCTAATAAAATTAAATGCCCCGAAGAGCGAAATAAACATAATGGAATTTAGTTGGGAGCAGCGGTTATGGAGCTTGCGTATAAAAAGCAGACAACATATCCTATGAGTGGTTAAACAATACCCAGAGCCTTTTATCGGCCGGAGTAGTGGAACCACTGAATCAAAAACTAAATAAGAAAACAAAAGCAATTCAAAATGTACCACCGATAACTAAATATAAGTATCGGGCTCAGCGATCTCCAAAGATCGAATGAATAACAATACTGATTGCAAGCGCGGGGAGACGTATTACTGCCGCCACACTGCACAAGCAACGCCACTGTGCTATAAATAAGAGTATGATAATGGACCTTTGGAAACGGCCGAGCACGACACAAGTTTGCGGGAAATTGTTTATGATAAACACTTCACATTTGGATGAATTCATTATTAAAATGTTACGTTTCAACCATGCATGCAAAATATTATTTGAAAATCATTGTATCATGACGGTCATCTTTAATACACAATATGTTATAAAGTAACCATATTCACGGATAATCACAGGTCGGCGTCCCGTTGATTCGGAAATATGTCCGTTGTGGTGCGGATACGTTGCAACAATCGCCTTTTTGAAGGTAAAAGTAAGTACAAAAGTCGAACAGGAAATGCAGCTTTCACAGAACACAGTAAACCCAAAAACTCCCAAAAATACAAACAAGAATGGCAATAGTAATAATAAAGGCATATGACGTCACAAACACAAAAATGCTTGACAGTTGGAACGATCAGTGGCAAAAATACCGCTGGGGGGTTTATACCAGGTTCTTGGGTGCACCAAACCTCACACTTAACCTACTGTCATCCCAATTAAACGGGACAGTGTAAATAAAGAATAAAATAAAGAAATCCCCGCCATGAACTATTCTCTAACCAACAAGGCAGCATTAATAGGAAATATAAGTAAAACACAAAGATGCTCGTGTATATATAAATACAAAAAAAACATATAGTTAGGCAAGGCATTGTTTCTTTAGTAACCCGCGTACCCAGCACACCCTCTGTCAATAATACATAATACACTGAAAGTTTCACAGTGCTAAGATACACGATACAACAGTTATCATAAGGCCAAACACAAAAATATGTGTGGTTCAGGTAACACTGGAAAAAAATAGGGTAGGTTGGTAGGCTTTTTTCCCCCTCAATAATGAATTCAATTCTGATAATGAATTTAATATGTTAATTACTAATAAAGCCATGCCTTATTTATCGTAATATACTAGTGTATTATAGAGGCACATGAGGATGGGATGTGGAGCGCTGTGGTCTAATGTAGACCGTTGGAACCATGGTCGAAAGGTCGTGGGTTAGATCCCCGCAATGAGCATAAAAGTATGTGTTGTGTCCCTGAGCAAGACACTTTCTCTGTATTTGCTTAGTACTGGTTCTACTCAGGAAGACATCGAGAATGATTACAATAAGTTCATAGAGCTTTCGTTACAATCGATGTTAAATAAATAATTTTAAACTGAGGATCCAATCACTGTATTTAAGTCCCAATTGTTTGCATGGTATATCATTTAGACGCGTAACGACGATGACGTCATTCAAACAACAAATAAAAACGAGGTCATCATTTCCTTTACAAATTGCCGCCGTATACAGGTAACTTGACAACAATAAAGTGAAACTATCACGTCGTAGAAATGTTACATGCTAAATAGAATTTTGCATTCGTGACTGTGTATTATTGACTCAATAAACTCGTTGGATAAAAAGATTTTTTTGATTTGATTTTTTGATATACATTCCATACATTAGTAGTTATGCGATTGTTAAAAGTGAAACCTTTTCTAGGTCTTTATTAAATTAGGACACAATTGTGGTCAGTTCTTCTTCGCGGACGTATGACCGACTTGTTCGATTGGAAACGGACATAAAATCAACTATATTACTGCTTGCGAGAACAACTGAATAATAAAATAACTTAACATGCAAATACTCGTTGATGGTTATAAAACACGTGTATATCCGAAAACATGTCAAATAGTATAAAACATAACTATTTTTCGCGACCAAACACGTGTATATCCGAAAACATGTCAAATAGTATAAAACATAACTAGTTTTCGCGACCATAAATTGTTGCCCTGCACATCAGTAGTATAAGAACTGGGGGTACCAGGCCAGTTTTTCCCTCGCGAGGAACGAGAAAAACTAATGAAATATGCCAGTGGGGACTCTCATTCACTCATTCACACCAAAATCTAAATGTAAGTCACGCCTAAATCAACACCAACATATTTCAACAGTTTTCTCAAGCACCCCGCTCAGGGAAACTCGCCTGATACCCCCAGTTCTTACACTACTAATCAATCCGGTTGTCATTTTAATAACATAACATTTGCAAATCATTAGGCAAAGTCAGACGGAACCGGGCAGTAGTCTTCATCATCGCTCTGCATATCATTTTTTACCATGGAGTATTTTATTTTCCTACATTTTGCTATTTTGTATTTCAGTTCAAGATATTATTTAATATTTTCAATATCCTTAAACGGAACCCAACTATTGAAATCCTCATTGAAACCCTTCCATTTAATCAATGCTTGTTTCTTTTTGTAATCACGTCGTATTACTTTTTCAATCCTGAATATTTCTTGCTTTGCTTTTATCATTTCTAATTCATAAAAGCTTCCATCAATGTTTTCTTTGTTTAAATCTTTTATTTTGTATGTCACAGGATTTGTGTTTTGAATTTCATCAATAATAAATATTTCTTCAGTCCAATTCGGGGTATAACCTTTCTCAAACGTTCTTTTATATTTGCTGACATTATATCCTATTTTAAACTTTGGCTTAATTTGATTACTTCTCATTTTTCCATACAAGTTGAAATATATCGTTCCTTTATTTTTTCATTACTAGCTTCAGTTGGTGTCATTTTAATACTCTGATGTTTTGTATTATTATACTTATCAACCATTTCTTGTAACACGTCTAAATATGTGTTTGTATTGTTTGAAGTGAACTATTTCCACATCTTTTCTTTTAATGTCCTGTTAAATCGTTCAATTACTACAGCTTTTCCGAAATTAAAATTGTGATACATTTTGATATTATTATCATCAAGAAATTGCTTAAACGTCTTGTTATAAAACTCCACACCTTGATCAACCCACAACAATTTACACTGTCTTCCTTTACTGATTATCTGTTAAAACGCTTTGGTAATTTCTAAACCAGTTTTATTTGGAACTGGTACAACCCAAGCAAATTGACTATATACATCAATAACAGTAAGCAAGTATTTAGTACCTTTATTATACTTTGAAAACGATTGCATGTCAACCAAGTCAGCAGACCATATTTTATCAATTTCATTAACAATCACACGGCGTTGAGTGAACCTTTTTCGTATGGGCTTATGAAGTTCATCTGCGAACTTGTCAGTCCATTTCAACGCCTTTTCTCGTTTTTTGAGTTTCCAAGACCAAGTTTATATTTTGCACTAATAACTGGTTTTACTATCAAATTCTTAGCAATCTTTTCTCCAATAGTTTTAGACTTACTAGATTTCAAACCAGTAAGCATGTCTGTATCACACATTGATTTATTACTAGGATTTTCATCATAACAAATATCATGATCTTTGCAAACAGCATCTAACTCATTTACCGGCTCTCACCTATCAAGCGGAGTACCCGGACCGCAATATTTATAACCAGGAAGTGTTAGCCCCTTTTTGGGTAGCAAAGGGAGCAAAGCTTTATGAATATCAATATTTCCACCTTCTGTGTTTTTAACAAACTTTGTTTTAGTAATACCACAAGATGCACAAGTTGCTCTTAACATTTTTCTACCATTTTTTGCTAAAACATACTTAGGATCAACATTTTCAGTAACCATTTTTCTTTTATACAGTAACTCATATATAATACGATTAGATTAAGCTTCATTTACAAAATATGATTTTATAATGTTTTCATTTTCTATTGGTTTGTATGGTTTTAATATCTTATAAAGAATATCGTACGCACTATTTCCCTCTTGCAACTTTTTGACAAAGTACAAACAGAAATATCCGCACAGGACTCTTGTTTTATCTTGATATTGAATGGTGTTGTATTTTATATTAGGTATGTAATTAAAAACTTTTTTTGGCGGGCTCAGACCAAACGGATCGAAGTAATAATTATCATAGTAACAAGTCCAGTGTGTACCAGGTCCAATATGATCATCAAGATTAATAATACCACATTCTTGTTTATTTTGTTTTGCTGGTAATTTGTTTTTGCTAAATACTCCCCTGAATTGCTGTATACCTAGCTGCTTGACCCATTTTATTATATCTAAGTTAGAGATAAGTTTATTTTTAAAAAAAAAAAAAAATTTATGAACGGGATACTTCTGTACGGCCTAATTTGTGAGTCTACTTGCAAACCTTTTCCACGATCAACTCTTAGTCCTTTTCCTTTACTACCTACTTGCAAACCCTTTCCAGTTAAACCACTAATAAGAGATCCAATCAATGGAATTCCTAATGATGCAAGCATTCCAAGAAATCCTCCATCTTGTTGCTGCTTTGTCAGTTTAATAGAACAACAACCTTTAGACTTTATCATCTTGTTTCTTTGTGCAAGCGTTAATTTATTTGATCCAAGAAGTGCTTGTTTTTTGTCACTAGGAATAGGTACCATCCCATTTCCAAATAGTTTGCCAATTCCAGTACTTGCTAAGCCACTTAATGCTCCTGTTGCTAGTGGTGCTAATACATTTGGGACAAATTTTGCAACTGTTGGTAATATTGTTTTAGTCAACAAACCAGCTAATGCACCTAAAAAGCCTCCATTCTTGGACTGAGATCTCATTTGCGATTTTGATATATTTTTGTCTAATCCCTGCCCACCAGATTTAGCCTGCAACTACTATGGTTGTTCAGTACGATTCTGGATACATCCTGAGATGTTTATTATTTTGTATGTGTATATTTAGTTAGTTTCTCTGGATGTGGACTTTATTGTTAGAGAGTTCTTTTTGATTGGATGTAGTTTTGTTTACACTGTCTTGTCTATTTGGGCGCTGAAGACAGGATAATAGCGAGGATTGTGCGCATATAAAATCGATTCAAGCTAACCAGTAGGCCTTATTGCCTACTGACCGTTCCAAGTCGGTAACCCTGTCTTCACCACCCTTTCTGTTGTTTTTTGTCTCTTTCATTGTAGTTTCTAGTCCTTGTTTGCAGTACAGTGCGGACCTACGATGCCATTGCGTTTGGACGCTGTGGTTTCTATAGGACCCTATATATCATTTTGTTAATATTGTTTATCTGGGTAGCTGTAAGTAGCAAAGGAAAGTTTCCAGTTAGTTGGTTATTGTTTAGCCTGCGCGTTAATTCACTTTTGTTTTCATATGCTTTTGCCAGACTTCGATTCTGGCCATCTGATAAATTTACTGAATAATTTACGTAAGTCATATATATTATAAGTTAGATTAAACTATTACCAATTGATTTACGACGGTATTAATAACTACATCTTCTTTATAGAGAATCAGAGCATAAGCTATATATGGAGCAGCAGGAGGTATATTTAGCCTATATCTCAAACTTAGTTGTTTTGGATCAATACTGACTTCATCACCTTTATAACTCAAATCAAAATGTATCATTCCGAAAAGATTTTTAAAATTACCCACGTTTAGTAAAGTTCCAGTGTTTTCATCATTTTGCTTGTGAGAATAATTAATAACATCTCTGAATATTCTTATGATATTATCATGGCTGTATTCGGTTTCTGGATAATAAACTCCATTTCCGACTTCCAGTTTTGCTGATTGTAAATAACAATTAGCATTAGCAGCATTTACCTTAAACGTATCCAAAATATGAGGATTTTGTGTTTGAGAAGAAGTCTTGTCTGACCTTTGCAGATTAACAAAAACGTGTTTTGGATTTTTAACACCAGCTGTTATTCTAAATGTGGTCTCGTTCGCTTGGCTGCTTCCGCTTTCTTGTATCATTCCACGGAGGTAGGACCATTCTGTTGATGTCATATGATTTGCCATTACCTAACTTAAACCATCTGAGTTAAATATCATTCTAGGCATCCACAAAACTAATTTATTAATAACTACCCGGCCATCATCACCACTTGATTTGAAAATAATCGCATCATCATTTGTTAGTTGCAAGCTGATTTGAATCTGACTAGGAGGAAGCACGTTTGTTTCCAAACCTTCAAAGAAGGAATATTTGTTTAATGGAATTATAGAGTCAACTTTTTGATTAGTTATGATTAAAGCATGACGAGTAGTAATATAACTAGCTTGATCATCCCGAGATTCTGCCACAGCCGTATTATCCAAATAAAAGTATTTGTTTGTTCCGGTTGTTTTTGCATAATCGTCAGAAATTACAAGCAAGTTTTTGATATTAACAAATCTCAATCGTAAATTATTTTCCATTTTGCCTTACTTGCATTTGATCAATCAGTGAAGCCGCATCGTTAATTAAAGCAATTATGTCAGCGTCTGCGAAAGCGGCTCCATCAGCAAGTTTGTTTACTCGAAAACTGATTTCAAAATATGCGTTATACCAATCAAAGTAAGAACTTCTATCATTTAGTGTAAACTGATAACCACTTTTCATTTGCCTGGTAGCATTTCCTGGTTGTGCTATAGCAGTATCTAACTGAATAGGTACATGTTCATATCTAGTATTATATTCATCACTTCGAAACATCTATGTATACTAGTAATTAGATTATTTTTTATTAATAATCGTTTAATTCTTGCATTAATATTTTTGATTCCTCTTCCGGATAGTAATCTGTTAATTTTTGCATTTACATCTTCTTCAGTTTCAGCTACGTCTTCTTCAGTTTCAGCTACAACTTCTTTTTTGTTATTAGCCTTTGTAAGTTCTTTTAAAATTATCTCAGCTTTTGGTTTAGGTTTAATAACTGAAACTAACCTATCAGCGGCCATTTTTCCTATTTCATCCCCAAGTTTTTTAGAACCTCTTTCTAAGATTTGTTTTCCAGCAGTTTCTAATGCTTTCTTGCCTGCTGTTTTCACAGACTCACTAAATATCTTTGATCCAACTTTTGAAAAAATGTCAAATATACCAGCTCCAGTTAATCGATCAACTTGAGTATATGTTCCCGTACTAGTGTCACTTTTTTAAACGTGCCATATAACTTATGTTACATTAATTCCTTTAAAAGAAATCGAAATGATGTGTGGACACCATTAAGATTAATAATTTTGCCAGAGACGTCGGTAATGTAAATATTAATACTGTTAATGATCGTTTTGTTTACCTCACAGAACCCGACTCTTATCGGTTCATCTTTAAAAGGATATGATCTCGTAAGATAAGCTGTGCTTATTTCATAAATGACATCCCCGTATGATCCATCAACAACAGAATTATTTATCAAATCACAGTGGATATACAACGTATCAAAAGCATGTGTTATGTTTAGTGTCACAGTTCCAAATTTAGTTTCTCTGATAACTGCATCTTTAAGTGTGAGGTTTGGTGCACCCTAGAACCGGTTTAAACCCCCAGTGGCCTACTTTGCCACTGACCGTTCCAATGCGGTAGCCCTATTGTCAACCCTTTTGTGTTTGTGGTGTCGATTGCATTTTTTATTGCTTTTGTCTTTTCGTTTGTCTGTTTGCGTGTTTGTTTTTGTGTTTTGTGGTTGACTATCGTCCTTGAATGCTGCTTTCCCTGTCCGATATTGTTATCCTTTTTTTTTGTCAAACCCAATCAAGGTGTGAAAGTTTGATTCTTTCAAATCAAGTACGAATTTATTATGAATGGTAACCAAACATTTAAAACTTGATAAATCAAACTCAATTTTTATCGGGACAGGCGAGTCATCGGTTAAATCATTGTTTACAGCCAATGCTTCTTTTATGTAATTATCAATATCAGCATAACTGTAATTTCCATTTGCAAAACTAATAGTTTTCAAATCTGTTCCATTGCTATACCTTATCACTTTGTTATTAAAATCCTTGCTAATATTGTACCATGAGTAAGTCATGGAATTAATTTTATCAAGTCCGATGCCATACTGTTTGTTCTTACCTAATATTAATGGTCTGTCAAATACAGTTGTAAAATTACTCGGTGTATTCGAGCTATTAATTATTGACGCTTTTTCTGAGGATAATACAATTTTTTGTTCCATATATTATAGGATGGATACATTTTATTAATACTAATTATTCCGGTATGTAAAATAGTTTATAACTTGATTTTTCAAATTTGAAAACTTGTGTAGTGTTGCGTTTTATATCTGGTCTGAAAACAGCGAAATATGAAGGTTAGAGATATAATTCAAATGTTTCTTTTATTATTTGTTTGTCATTTTTTAGTATCGGGCGGAGATGCTTTCCGGCATCACCAAATGATGGATAAATATAAAAATGTTCAATATCTGCTCCTGTATAAGTAAAATCTATTTCAAATACATAACGGCCCTCCTTAAGAATGAGAAACTGGTCCAAAGCATCATCTTTTTTATAATATTCTTCACCTTTTGTAAGCGGATTGGGCATAAAAGTAAACGCATGAAGAAAATCTTGTGAACGCCTGGATCTTTCAAGTGGTTTTTGCGTCGGATATGATACAAAGAAATTATCATTAGTACTCTTGCCATAATATTGAATAATACTTATTCCATCTATTGTAGAATCCGACTTTAATAGTCTACTGTTACTTTCAACCCATCAATTATACCAATAACTGCTGTGTGCCGGCTATCAGACTTTTGATTATGCTCTTTAAGAAAAGCTATTTCACCATCAAAAGTTTTGCTCCTTTCATCCTGAGCAGCTTTCAATTGCTTTGAAACATCATCAATAGCAGTTTCAAGTTTATCAGTGTTAACAAGTTTGCTCAGTGCAGTCTCAAGTTTATCAGTGTCAACCAGTTTGTTCAGAGCAGTCTCCAGCGACTTACCGTCAACCATTTTCTTTTTGATGTCTTCAAATTCTTTGTTGATATCAGCAACGTTGGTGTTTATCTGCTCATTTAATATTTTAATTTGAGTTATTTCGGTAGTAAAAGCAGTTCTCATTTGTTTTGAAGCATCAGCAATAGCAGTTTCTAGTTCATTGTTATCAACCATTTGTTTGTTGATTCCCTCGATCCGTGTATTAATATTTTGAACACCATCTTATTTGTTTACTTAATTTCTTGAAGTTTTCACTCTCTTACAATACATCTTCTTTCTTTTCTAACTCTTTCAAAGCATCACTCAAAAGTTTTATTTCATCTTTCAATCCGTTTTGAATCTCAATCATTTTCTCACGGTTTGCTTGTAACTTTGTTTGTATCAGACTTAGTTTATCTTCAACACCTGTTGTCTTATTTTTTAGCATGTCTGGAATTTTATCAATATTATAATCACGTATGATTTTTTTTATTCTTCTTTGAGTATATTGCCTTGTTACTATCATCTGCTTTTTCCGGATTGCCTACATTGATAATTTTATTTTTATTCATGTTAAGATCACTTCTCAAAACAATTTCCTGGTTTCTACCCTTGTGAAGATAATAAACCAAATGTTTTTGTTTACATACTCGGACAGCACAATACCAAAATTTGTAATATTAACACTGCCAGTAGTAACTTCCTCGCCAAGATCATTAAAAAGCCCCATTATATATAATATGATTAGATTAAATATCACCAGCGAAGTTTCTTTTGATCACTTTCTAGGGCGATCCAGATACAGAAAGTCGTACTGCTTGTCAGTCGCTTTTCTGTACTGCTCTTTGCTGACATCTTGTTCTTTGGAAAGCATACCCAGCTCGCGATTAACCGGAGGTGCAAAGAAGATGTAATGAGAACAGTTCAAACGAATGTCTTTGGGAGTTTTGTAATAAGATTGAGATAAATAAATTACACAACAATTTTTGTGTCTTCCCTGGATGAAATAATTAATAATATCGTTTCGATTGCGTTCACAAACATAATCGTCGAAAATGACTATCTTCTGATTATCTGAATCCAAATCATTCACAGGGATAACTTCATCATTTGAACATTCTAATATATCTTCGACTGGGATTTTATTCTTTTTTGCTATCTTTTCAAGTTTTTGTGACAAAACCTGATATTTGCAAACAAATAAATCTTGTCGTAATAAACTAAAGGTTTCAGCAACATGTGAACTAATGTGTTTGTCTTGCCAGAACCTGAATTACCGCAAATTAATATTCTAAAACAACAGTCTGGCATAAAGTTCCATAGTTGTTTAAAATTACCGTTTTTGTTTTTCATATCATAGTTTGGAATTTGCATTATAATAATGCTTGGATAATACTCGTCTTAATTTATTTTAATTTATCTTATTTTAATCTAACTTATATTGTTACATGTCTTTGTTAAAATGGAAAGAATTAGCAGATAAAATGCGAAAAGCGAGTGAGCTTGTTAAAGAATACGAGAATAAAGTTATCCAAAAAAGACTAGAAAAAGGAGCTAGTCGTGATTTATTCACAGAAGTATTTTAAGCTGTAACTAGCGAAATAACAGAGCAAACAAGGCGACTAGCTGAACATTTGATTACCCTTAGAGAAATACGTCAACAGTTGCCTCTTCTTCCATAATTACTTGCCTCGCCTGATCGCGGAGCTATAGCACCACTTCTGCCACCACTGCCGCCACCACCGCCGCCACCAACGCTAATACCACCACCACCGCACGTTAAAAAAACAGCTATCAAGCAAACCGTAGATCCTAAACGCCTAACGCCGACTAGTTACCAAGAAGAACTAGAGCAGGCAATAAAGTCTGGGCCAAAATTAAGAAGTGCCTCAGACAGAGTGCTAAGGTCAAAAGCTGCCGAACCCGCGAAAGAATTATTTGAAAAAAATCAAAGGAAAACGTAAATCAATTGATCCTGAGGATGGAGAAAAAGTAAAAGAAGAATGGGGAGAAAAACCCAAACAGGTGTATGATATTGACTTGGATGCCGGATGAATAAAGATGTACTTGGTAAGCATGGTTTGCTATTACCAACTAAAATACCAGGTATTACTGACGGGAGTGCTGATTTTGATGATTATATTGAAAAGGCTAACGAGATACGTAAGGAAATGATTCCCAAGATAAGAGGTCTAGAGACAAAAATAGACAAACTCGAGGAAAAAACAACTCAAAGAGGGCTTTGAGAAGGTGACAACCGATGCGACTAAACTTAAATATGCAAAATTACTCGGTAACCCCGGTGGCGCCAAACGAGATAGAATTCTGTACATAACAGAATATAATAACCTGACTGAAGAACTGGATGCTCTGATGTTTTACATAGAGAGGCTACCTGAGCGAATTCGAACACCTAACGAAACTGCACAAAAGACTGGCAAAGGGATGCAACAAAAAAGAAATTCCTACAAAGTCGACAAAGATGGCCACTATTGAGTGTTACAAATTGATTTACCTTAGTTTGTTGGTCATCACAAACGTATTGCCTAACTAGGAGAAGCAGTTGTGCTAGACCTAAAAGTAGATGATGATTTTATAGACTTGATTAAACTTGATTTTATTATTGCTTTTGCCTTCTTGTTTGTCTGTTTGCGTGTTTGTTTCTGTGTTTTGTGGTTTACTGTCCTCCTTGAATGCTACTTTCCCTGTCCGATCTTTTTATATTTCTTTTGATAACAAAGCGTTACAATAATAAAAAACTTATTCAAAGCTGTCTCAGAATGCTTTTAAGGAACTAACAAAATTATCTGGTTTACCAATTCACAAAGGTTCTTCAAAGTTGATGATTTGATGGATGATCTAGAGTTAGTATGTGGGAGTATCGAATCGGAAAATAATAGTCCACGGCTGATAAATAAAGGTATTAGCATAATCGATGAATTATTAAAAATAGGTGAAATATCACTCAAAGAACATGAGCAACTATTTTCTAAATATTTTGATTAAATTATTGTCTAACTGTAATTATACATGAAAACCAAAAAAGAAATAATTGATCACTTGACGCGACTTGTGGCTGCGTATAGGCGCAGTTATAAATTGTCCGGTATTATAAACACAACATTACAAATTGTTAGTGGAATAATTGGTTGTACTGCCGTATTGGCATTGGTTCCAGCAATTCCTGTTTTCGTGGCTGCAGTTGGTGCAGTTCCTCCAGTAGTTGCTGTTTTTGCAAGCAAAACAAGAATAGCAGAAAGAAAGACTTTGTTAAAAACACATCATAGAAGTTTTAAACAACTTCTATCATATGTCCAAACAACCACAGGACTAGAAAATGATGAGGAGATAATTAGGATTGTCTTTAATAAAATATTAGAGATTCAAAAGAAAACTTCACGGAACCTCTGGAAATGCATATGTAAAGGTTCAAGCTTAATGGAAATTAAGCTAGTAGAGGAGCCCCGTAGGAGCATCTGTTCAAGTTAAACGGTCATGGCATCCAGTCGTAATTCGACTTGTTTCCATATCCTATCGTACTTTCCTCTGGTTGATTTTGTTTTAATCGGTTTTGTTTCATTTTCTATTTTTAATATTTTAAATATTTTCTGAAAAATGTATTCAAATTTGATTGATTCTTTCCGACCTTCCCGCTTATCCAAAATCTTTACAATTGTGTAAAACAAATCTTCAAATCTTTGTATATTTGCAGAAGACAAATCAAATGCCACCAAGTATTTATCTAAATGGTACTTTCTGTGGTAAATAGTTTTCTTTCGGTTGTAGTTGTATCCTGTAATGAGATTATAACCATTGTGAGTGCCACACTTAAGACAAACACACTCGTTATCGAAAACTTCACAAGTATCATTACAATTCACACATGCGTAAGTACACTTGTAACACAGCTTGGCTCTGGTACAATATTTACAAAGCTTCTTTTTATTAGTCATGTAGGAGGATCAATACTATCTAAAACTCTTTCACAATATTTGCAATTCATTATATTATAATATAGAATTATATTTTTAAAATATAGGCTTAAAGAAATATTATCTTATGTAATTATATAAATGGATCGTTTAGAAAAGAAAATCAAAAACTTTTAGAAAAATTAAACGGAACATGCAAAAACTATTGATTTTGAAGATATGAATAAACTTGAAAAATAGTTAATAATTTTTTCAAACTTTCAAGATTTAACAGAAAGAATCATAACAATGGTAAAACAACTAAAACTGTCATGGAAAATAAAAAAGGAGATATAAACAAACTGAGTGCTTTTTGTGAAAAACAAATTTCAGAGGCAACCAGTTACCATCCAAAATTATACAAAGTTTCTTTTATTGCCCACTATGATGTTTTACTTAACCAAGGAATTCAAATTATTATGTATGGTTGATTAAAATAATATTATCTTTAATATATGAGTATTTACAGTTATACAGAAGAAGAAAGAAAACATTTTGAAGAGGAACAGAAGGTTTACAAAAAAGAAGCTGCTTACGAGCAGGCTCTTTTAACCAAGACAAATGAACTTATCAACGAGTTTGAGACAGTTCACATGCAACGATTGTCAGATGATATTGCAGCTTTTAAAAAAGATTGGGCAATAAAAACTGAGATTGAGTGCAATGATGCTGTAAAGCTTCTCACAGATCTAGCAGAAAAAGAAATTAAGATTTTTAATGAAACACAAGTAAAAGTAATGTCTAAAAATGTTGAGTTGTTCAGAGATAATCTAATCAGCAATCTAGAAAAACCTCATGTGATATCGGATGCTATGAAGACTTTGAAACGTTTGTCGAAAGTTTAAAAGAAATGATCGATGCAGAAGTTTTTGATAAAGACGAGTTTATAAACTATTGCAAATACAGGATAAAAATAAAATCACTGGCAGCTGGAGGTGATCTTGAAACTGTTGATTTCGATATATTGCAAATATCATGTAAAATAAGTCAGATGATAGATAATAGAGTTCTTGAGGAAAAATGCTTTCGGAGATACTTAGACATTCTCCTGGATAATGAAATAGATGTTCTATTGGATGAGGTTACTAACGAGGACACCGGTGAACATGTTTATGAGGTTACTGATGAGGACGCGGATGAGGACGTCGATGAGGACGCCGATGAGGACGCCGACGAGGACGCCGATGAGGACGCCGACGAGGACGCCGATGAGGGTGAAAATATTAAATAAAAAAATGTTATTTAATTAATTAATTAATAGGGGCTTAAAGAAATAACCTTATGTTATATTATAATAATGAGTATCCGAGAAATTGAAACATCCCCAAAACAGTATAGCAAGGTTTTTAAAGTAAATGTTGTCAGTAATGACCCGCTCACTCAACTGCAGAAAACACAACCAAGCATTATAAGATTTCTTAAAACGGAACTAAGAAAAACGGGCGGCTTTAAATTAAGTGTTGATGTGAAACATATTTTTAAGAAAACATCAATGGGAGACATAGCAACAGGTCCTGCAACCACGTACAAAACAGCTTACTTTAATTCTGAAGCAGCAACAATATTAACCGAAAATAATATTATCGAGACGCTGGACAAAGCACGTGAGGAAATTATAAATAGAGTTGGAAAATGGATTCAGATGGGAAGTGGTTGGGTAATTGAGACACTAGACGCACACTATATAAATCGAATAACGTATAAGCCTTTACGAGGAGCTCTTATTTAGATTTACCAAAAGAACTTGCTAATGCTAAAAAGGGATTAATAAATATAAAAAATGGTGCCATTTGGCTTATGAATTTCCTGCCAATAATAAACCACACAAAATAACAAAGTACAAAAAGTATATTGGAGATCTAAATTACAAAGAAATTACATTTCCTGTTACTATCAAACAAATCCCAAAAATAGAAAAACAAAACAACATTTGTTTTAACATATTTGGGTATGAAGATAATCAAGTATACCCTTTGCACATATCAAAAAATAAAGCAGAAAAAGCATGTGATATGCTTTTAATTACTGAAAAAGAAAAAAATCATTATGTGTGGATAAAAGATTTTAACAGTTTGGTGTATAATCAAACAGCACACAAGGAAAGAAAATGGTTTGTAAAACATGCTTGCAGTGCTTTACATTAGAAAGAGTTCTGGAAAAACATAAACCTGTTTGTCTTTCACTTAATGGTAGGCAAGCAGTAGAGATGCCAAACAAAGATGAAAAAGTTAAGTTTAAAAACTACGACAGACAGCTAATGGTTCCTTTGTTATATATGCTGATTCTAAAGCAGTAACCGAAAGTATTTCTTCAGCATCAAACAATCCTAAAAATTCACATACGGAAGCATATCAAAAGCGTACTGATTGCAGTTATGGGTATAAGCTTGTTTGTTGTTACGATGATCAATATTCAAAACCAGTTGTAACGTATAGAGGACCAAATGCTGTTTACAAGTTTTTAGAAAAAATAATAGAAGAAGAAAAGTGGTGCTAGAAAACTATGAATGCAAACTAAAAAATATCTAGTAATGTCACAGGAAGAAGAGGCTGGATTTCAAAAATCTAAATCATGTCATATTTGTGGTAATGGTTTTGCAACAACTCTCAAAAAAGGTGACGCGGGTTATACAGTGACATACAGAAACTCCATCAGAAAAGTCAGGGACCATTGTCATATAACTGGAAAGTATAGGGGAAGCGCTCATGACATATGTTATATTAATTTCAGGTTGACTAGAAAAATACCTGTTGTGTTTCATAACTTGAGAGGATATGACTCTCACTTCATAATGCAGCACATCGGGATGTCTAAACGAAACATATATGTTATACCAAATAACATGGAGAAGTACATGGCTTTTACGTTAGGACAAAGTTTGGTGTTTATTGACACTTTTCAGTTTATGTCTCAATCATTAGACAATTTAGTAAAAAACATCCCTTCGTTTCAGTATACTCTGGCGAC
Organism: Cyrtodaria siliqua; assembly: GCA_037043455.1. NCBI lineage: Eukaryota > Metazoa > Mollusca > Bivalvia > Adapedonta > Hiatellidae > Cyrtodaria > Cyrtodaria siliqua. The sequence goes on along the minus strand of JAWPHD010008352.1, from coordinate 62,582 downwards.
AAGCTAGAATTAATAAAACGAAAAGGTGTTTATCCTTATGATTACATGAGCAGTTTTGAACGCTTCGGGGATACTAAGTTACCCGGCAAAGATAGCTTTTATTCTCAATTAAATGATGAGTATATTTCAGATGCAGATTATGAACACCCTAAAAAAATATGGAAAACTATCAAGATTAACAAGAAAAGTCATAGTATACAATATATATATTGACGACGAGCGGCAATAAGAATGAAAATTGTACAATATATTTGATTTAAGTCATTGCATTGAAATTACAGCATCATGTGTGGTTTGCTTGTGTAAAAATAATAGTGAGATATAGTTGGTGTAGCAACGGCAGAGAACAAAATGGAAAAGCGTAATAAAGATAGAATGTTTTTTATTTGAAACTAAACATCCAATTTAAGTGCTTTGCTATAACCAAGAAAGCGCTATATTCGCTATTTTTATATTAAGCAAAGACTGGAGGAGCTGGACAGAAAGAACCTTCGTTAAAACCGACAATTCGCTATACATGTAGCTGATTTCGGCTATAAATATGTATTCCGGCTATATGTATTCTTTTGACTATAAATAATGTTTTAATGCACAAGTATATAAAAACACACTCTCCATGTATGTATGAATAATTACAATTTACATACGGTAATAATATGATGAATGACAATCAAATGTACATATTTTTAAGTTCATGCTGTACAAAAACAACATTACTGATGTGAAAAAAATAATTGTATGTACAACTCAGTGTGTCAGGTCCCTGCCAAGACTTGAACTTGAATCTTTTTTCTCGAAAGAAAAGCGTGTTTCCTTACACTACAGATTTCGCCCAGACATCACAAAAAGAGTGTACAAAACTAAGCGAAATTAATAAAGATGTAGATCAAGAAAATGTCGAACTGAAATTATCACTGAAGGTTATTTATACCCCCGCAAACGCATACCCCACGACTTCATGTATATGCACAGTTTGACTTCATACTGATGTTTCTTACAAAGTTTGGGGTATGACAGAGGTCACAGCGACCTTATTTTGATACGCGACACATCGCTATCCCAAGGTGTATCCACATACCAAGGTTGGTATCTCTAAGTGTTATAGTATTGAAAATATGGTCCGGACAAGCACTTTCTATGACAGAGGTCACAGGTCAAGCTCACAATTACCTTATTTTGGTATGCGACACACCGCTATCCCAAGAAATATAAAAAGATCGGACAGGGAAAGTAGCATTCAAGGAGGCCAGTAAACCACAAAACACAGAAACAAACACGCAAACAGACAAACAAGAAGGCAAAAGCAATAATAAATGCAAACGACATCACAAACACAAAAAGGGTTGACAATAGGGCTACCGCCTTGGAACGGTCAGTGGCAAAGTAGGCCACAGGGGGTTTAAACCGGTTCTAGGGTGAACCAAACCTCACACTTACCCTACTGTCATCCCATAAAAACAGGACAGTGTAAATAAAGTAATCCCCGCCATGATCTAATGTATCCACATACCAAGTTTGCTATCTCTATGTGTTATAGTATTGAAAATACGGTCCGGACAAGCATTTTCTATGACAGAGGTCACAGGTCAATGTCACAGTGACCTTATTTTGGTACGCGACACACCGCTATCCCAAGATGTATCCACATACCAAGTTTGCTATATCTAAGTGTTATAGTATGGAAAATACGGTCCGGACAAGCATTTTCTATGACACAGGTCACAGGTCAATGTCACAGTACCCTTATTTTGGTACGCGACACACCGCTATCCCAAGATGTATCCACACAGCAAGTTTGGTATCTCTAAGTGTTATAGTATTGAAAATACGGTGCGAACAAGCATTTTTCATGACAGAGGTCACAGGTCAAGGTCACAATGACCTTATTTTGGTACGCGACACATCGCTATCCCAAGATGTATCCACATACCAAGTTTGGTATCTGTAAGTGTTATAGTATTGAAAATACGGTCCGAACAAGCATTTTCTATGACAGAGGTCACAGGTCAAGGTCACAGTGACCTCATTTTGGTATGCGACACACCGCTATCCCAAGATGTATCCACATACCAAGTTTTATTCTCCCTCATTTGAAGGAAATTTAGGGTTGGCATTTGATTTGTTTTTAGAAGACATGCTTTATCGATTCAAATGATTAGACGCTTGCATATACGACGGAATATTGCGTTTATTCGTAAAGACTCGGCTAAAATTGTCAACATATTTTATGAGCCAACCGGTAACGAATTTGTACGACAGCGATCGAAAACGAAAGTACAATTTGGGGTTCACATTTCATTAAAACATGTTTACGATTGTTCACGAATACCAATGGTTATTTTTTTATTGGCTTACGTACCGAATATCAATTGACGTACATGTTTATTTTTATAAATCACTGAGATTCCAAACTTAACACTATTTTTCCCCCGAATAAATCCTGTTTTTTACAGATTTAGGTAAAATTCAAGGGGTTTTCATGGCCGGGAATTACTGTTTTCAAATTCCCGACTTTTTCCTTGTAACGTGGGAACCATGGTATTATGTCCTTTAATGGGGCATAACACCGCCGAAAGTCATTCAAATGGAACACAACAATGACATGCGCAACTACACATGGCACTAATCATCCCTGCCATTGTATCAAGAGTATAGAAATGTGACAAAGTTTGTGTAATAAAGCTTTAAATATTTCAATATCATAAACTAGTACACGATAATGGCAGGGCTTGGTATAGTCCTATGACATAAAACATCACAGATTGACAGAGCTACAGATAAGCAGCGTATTCGAGTAAATTCCCAATTAAAACTCCCTTAATACGCAATTAAATTCAGAAGCGTGCGTACCAATAAAGTAATTAAATTGATAAATACGCAAATTAACCGTTTTTGGCAGCGTATCACATTTTATACGTTACCGTCAAGACAAACGGAATGCATCACCGTTTCCCGTCAATTCTCAAGTAAGCGAGCCTTTGAGATTGGCTAGATGTGACTGGTTATCAAGTTGTTGTTTTTTCACTCGAAAGTAAATCCTTCCGGATCAAAAATATTGCATTCATTCTATTTTTAATTATTCGGCATCACTGAAGCGCTCAACCTTCTCTAAACGTCAACATGGCGAAAAGAGGTGTTTGTGCTTGAACAAAAGAAAAAGAGAATTGGTTAGGTTATTTGTCTAAACCAACGACTAACGCTGTTGTTACGCAAACATTGACGACCCTATTCTAGCCTGTTTTGATAACACATCGAACATTGTCAAATCAATTTTGAATGAAAAACCGCCAGGACATTCTGGTGATCGCATGACGCAATAAACAAAACGAGAATGGAAGTTGAAATGTTCACGGCTAATTATATTAAAAACTGGTTTACCCAATTAAAATCCTAAAATACCCAATTAAATAAAAATGAGTGGGTAAATATACCCAGTTGATTAAAAAGCTTATCTTTAGCTCTGACAGAATATTTAAATCTGTCATGGATACATTTATTTTTATCAATGTTGGTTTTTTATATTTTTTTTTTAATTATTCAGTATCAATGACGTTTTATAGGTTTAAAGGGACAATATCAGTAACTTTTAGCTTATAAAACACACACTAATTATATTCGCAAACATGACACACCAAACATTATTGAATATTTACTGATTAAAAGCAAGATTGTTTGACGGAATTCAATCACGGTACAATAAAAAAGAGAAACCGCTTCGGGCATTTGTGAACTAGCAGCCCGAACTAAACTTACAGTCGCGGTAATAATATTGAGCGTGAGCGTAAAGTAAGTCGACATCGCTCCTGACTGAGCTAACCGGGCTATACATATATCGCAATACATACTATGGTGAAAACCTAATGCGCTAATGGAAGTCCCGTGATCGCAGAAAAGGCAAATATGGTGGGTCCCACTTTTTTTTTCCAAACTCACGAATGTATTACTACAGACTTCTTAGGGTCTATGCTCATGTTTTCATGTATACCGTATAGTTCCTTTTTAACGCCCCTCCCCCCCCCCCCCCCCCCCCCCCCCCCACAGGCACCGTGATTAAACGCCCCCAACCACCGTGCATAAAGTAAAAAACCTTAACTTAAAAAGTGGTATTAATCCGCATAACACAACTAATATATCCAAAAAAACTTTTATCCATGTTCAGTATTCGCATATTCCACGACTTTTAATTTAAAGCCCGCTGTATAAGTGCGGTGACTTTCCTTTCGCTCCATGCCGATAATGCCAAATACGCCGAGTTTACACAGTACAGATTTGTTCATGACGTCATCATTTCTTGGTAAAGCAACTTGATCATGAGTGGCGTACGTGATATGTCATGGTACACGCGTGGCTTCTAGTGCAAGTATTGATCGATTTTTGGGGTTAGCACATTGTGTTTACGCGCTGACTGATTCTAGAAAAGAATTTATAAACGTGTATTTCAAGTAGTGCACTAAGGGTTTTAGAGTTATAATAGAGTTACATAAGGGTCAATGAATGACAGTTTACACTCTAATAAACGCCCCCCTTTTAAAAAATGTAACGCCCCAAGGGGCGTAAAAAAGGAACAATACGGTAAAGGACGAATAACAGAAATCGTCTGAGCCAGGAAACTCTTTCCTCGGTCATGAGAATATGCAGAGAATCTGGTGCAACCCTAAATGACAATGAACTTAACAGCATTGTTAACATTTTCAGGGACAACACAAACAGGGAAATTATTCTGTAACAACACAGTGAAGTACAATAAAAACTTGAAACATGACAGCATCCTGTAATTTAACAACAAGTGGTTTGGTTCACAGGCGACAGTATCGGTGAACAAAACCACTTGTTTTACTGGATTCAACATTGTGCAAGAAAATATTTATATATTATACCATTAATATTATAACATGTGTGTTGTAATATTTATAATCCAGATGTCTACCCCCACTGCTTATCCTTGTTAATAAATGTTTGATAGTGGAGGTCAGCAGGGACTTGACCTTTGACCTAAAAATCAAACGGATCATCCTCTTTCCACTGTCCAATATTGAAGTTTCATGAACTTTTCTTTTAGTTTAGGTGAAGAGGAAAAAACTGTGTGGGCAAAACTTTTCATTTTCCGGTAACTGACCTTTCAACTACTCACTTTAGAGAAAGTAAAAAAAGAGTTTCATTACGGGCACGATTTTTCATGATCCAGTCAACTGTGACATTGACCTTAGATTTACTGACCTCAATATTAATAGGGATCATACTCTTACCAAAGGCAGTCAAGTCAACCCATGATGTTTGAATATATTTACTTCAGAGAAAATAGAGTTACGGTGCGGACAATGGTTTTCATGATCGGATCATTTGATCTCGGACTAAATAGGGGTCATCTCTCACCAAATGCAGTCAACCCATGTAGTTTCATGATACATGCATTTGCTTCAGAAATGAGGAGTTACTTTTTGTGGCCAAGGTATTTCATGATCGTTTCAGGGTGATATATTCACCTCAAAATCATCAAACGGTGCAACAGTCTTTCACAGGCAGTCAACCCATGGCGTTTCAAGAGACTTCCTTTAGGAAAAGAGACGTTACAGTGCGGACAGTGCGTTTCATTATCCGGTCAGTGACCTTAACCGTTGACCCACTTCAAAATCAAAAGGATCACCCTCTCGCCACAGGCAATCCATCCATTAAGTTTCATGAGATTTGCTTTAGAAAAGTGGACTTACAGTTACAACATTTTCCATTATCATGTTTCGGTGACAATGGCCTTTGACCTAATGACCTCAAAATCAAAAGGCATCATATCTCACCAAATGCACTTAAACCATGAATTTTGATGAGATTTGCTTCTGGGGAAGTGGACAGTGCAGACAAGGTTTTTCATAATCATTATTGGGTCACGGCCAGCCAGGCCAATATTTGATATGCACATACTGATGCTTCGTACAAAGTTTCGTCAAAATGCAACAAGTAGCGCAGATGATATTTGTGACGGACGAACGGAAAGGCCAAATATAATCTGTCTCACCTACCACTTTGTGGTGGAAGACATAATTATAAAGACAATATTTTAGCTCATATGTATACTTTATTAAGCAAATAATTGAGCGAACATAAACTTCAGCATTGACTCTGGCCAGTGGTGTACATGGAGTCTTCTTCCACATGACGTGCAGCCTGAAAGAAAATAAAGACATAAAATAACAACTTAATATAAGTCGAGAAGAGTATTCAATTTGAATCAGGTGTTGCGAGACAAAGCTAGGGCATGTTTAGGGGAATGGGACAGTTTTAAATTTAATTATTGTTTAACGCCCCATCCACACGTTATTTAGGTTATTTCGAGCCGCCCCAAAGAGAGGAGGAAAGATACATAGGCATCCAGGAACCCTGCCCTAGGCTTATTACCGATTAGATACCTATGGTTCTTTAACGTGCTTGGAGGATAGACTCCGAAACATACGAGTATATGATTGATCTTACATGATTACAAAGCAATTTTAATGTATTTTTCACCCAACAGAACAGCAAAAATCTATTATGAGGAAAGTTAAATCTGACAGAGGGTGCAATGCTCTATCAGCCATTTTTACTGGAAGGGGAATAAAAAACAACTCTTGCCAAAAATCTAAAATTGTTACATTTTACACGTTTTGTTCATAGGATATTTTACTTTAATGACTTAGTAAGGTCATTTTACATGGGGAGAAAACATTAATATACAATTATTTATTTTCTTTCTCAAAACCTGTTAATGCCGCTAGTTTTAGAAATAAAAAATGATTAATAGGGAAGTTGAGAAGACACTTTTGTAGATGTTTGGTCTGTTCTGATGTGAAAATGTGTAAAACAGTAACACAAGATTGAAAATTTGCTCTGTGTCCCTTTAAAAAATTGGTGACCCATCACAAAGAACATAATCATATTGTAATTTGTTGATGTTAAAGGGACACACGGCAATATTGAAGTATTTATCAAGAATTAACATTAGCATCTCCATTTGTTAACCTGGTAGGGTCCTATAGAAACCACAGCGTCCGAACGTAGGTGGCATAGTAGGTCCGCACTGTACTGCAAACAAGGACTTGAAACTACAATGAAAGAGACAAAAATCAACAGAACGGGTGGTGAAGACAGGGTTACCGACTTGGAACGGACAGTAGGCAATAAGGCCTACTGGTTAACTTGAATCGATTTTATATGCGCAAAATCCTCGCTATTATCTTGTCTTCAGCGCCCAAATAGACAAGACAGTGTAAACAAAACTACATCCCATCAAAAGGAATTCTCTAACAATAAAGTCCACATCCAGAGAAACTAACTAAAGATATACATACAAAATAATAAACATCTCAGGATGTATCCAGAATCGTACTGAACAACCATAGTAGTTGCAGCTAAAGAGAAAACCAATCTAGGGTACGACCAGAAAACCCGAGGGACGAAAGCTCATGCACCCACCTCCTTAGTTGGGGTTTCAGTAGGTACAATCATAGAGTCCCAAGAGGTAGTCCAGTCATCGCACAAGTGAAAAGTGAAGCGTTATGACTGACTGTAGAAGGGTCAATCACTAAACATGCAGTGCGCTATAAAACCAAAGGGTTATATCCTTTTCTGACGAACTCCCTGATTAAATTTGTAAAGCGGTCAGGAAACCCGTCAGACCCCTTTAACTTTCGAAGTTTATAGACCACATCTCCATAAAATAAGGGTTGTGATATGCCTAGTCGCAGAAGTGTTTTAAGGTTGGTGTTGTACTTTTCCAGCAGGCCCTCGTTGCGGCGGTAGATTTAGAGAAAGATCTACGTAGTTTGTGATAACGAAAACACTGCTGAAGAAGTTTACTTGTAATAACTTGTAAAACAATTTCTTCTGAACTATTCTAATAAATAATATTAATGATTGCACAAATGCAAATTATGCAGAGAAATTGACCGAACTCCAGATGTTTTAAACAAATAAAGACAGCCTAGTGTCCCTTTAACACAACTTGTTTTCGCATGTATCCAGTACATGTAGTTTAGACGAGCTCGTATGACAATCACGCTGTATTGTCACTGAAAACATGTTTTACTCTAACTTTGAACAGCACCGTGCAAGCACGTGTGGTAATACAAGCACCATTTAAAGAACTACACCCGTGCAAACAATTTTTAAAAAGGCTCCCACTTCCATATGATGTAATGGCATTTAATACGGCTTGACATTCTGAAGTCGTCAGTATAAATTCACTTAGAGCTGCTCAAGGGCACAATTCACATTTGAGGCCTCTCTGAAAAACAACATCAATCCAATGTCAATGATCAAAAAGACATAAGTAAAAAAGAAGAACTAAATTAAATAAAGCATGAATATTACTTGTGCTCAATTACACGATTAATGTAAAACACATCTCTCATCATTCATTATAGATGTAAAATATAATGTAGCCTGAATTAGAGATCCATTAAGACATTGTTCCACCTTCACAGCATATTTCCAGCCCATGGAATAGTCATTTCTTTTGAGACACACAGGATGCAAGCGTAGTAGCTCCACCTCCTTAAAACGTTTTAAGTGAGGTATACTTTCTCGAAATTTGGCGCGTTTTTTTTCGCAACAGAAAGTATCTAGTCAATGTAAATAAATGTAAATTCAAAATCACTTCCTTGCCTCAAAACTCTAAATATGATTCTGACCGATTTCAGTCAAATGTCAATGGCAGTTTACAGTTTCAACGGTAGTTGTATCTGTTTATGTATTCACGAATGTGCGAGAAAATGGGATAACATAACGGTATAGAGACAACGCTCACAATTTACATCCATGCATCTCAGGGGTGTTTCTAGTTTTCTTAGCTCCTCATTGTTTTCAGTATGCAAGCTCCATCTAACCCCACCTATTTGGGTGAGGGGGTGCGGGGGGCATTGATAGCATTTCTACTAGTAATTGTTTTATTCCACGAGACGTTCTACAGTTTACAGTACTTCTAGTTACTGGAAAGATCGGAGTAAACGAAAAACACCTATAGTGATTATGCACCTTCTATTATACAGTATACACCACTTTTTAGGCACTATATTTGGCCAATGTCTAAATATGTACGATCTAAAAGTGGTGTGTACTGTTTATTAACAAACACATTTTAATGACAAAACAAATACCTTGATAATGGACATCTAGCAGCAGACAGTAATCCCTAATCCATTTTGCACCAACATGGATGTTTATTTCACGTGTAAAGTTATGACACCTGTCAACAACACTGTACCGTGTTGACACATAATGGGACGTTATTTCGTCCGGTAAGGTATTCGTTTATATATAATCTACGGTATGAAACACTGTACACTTGTTGTAAGACTCCATAGGTACCCGTAGTGCTCGCCGACGTAGCGTGCTCAATTTCGGGTGTAAAACAAGAGGCCCAAGAGGGCCTGTGGACGCCCTACTGGCTAAAACAGCTCTTATAGAATTAGATAGATATAGCTAGATATAGCTCTCAGGTAAATTATACACATGTATATATCTCATCGTCAGTAGAAAAAAATCGGTGTACATATGTTGTACACTTTGGCTATTGTTGGCGGCATTGCTACTTTAACGTTTATTGCTTGCACTGGTATAATGGTAAACTAAATAAGCATTTGTTATATACTACGCAATTAGTTAAACCTGTCTTATACCCGGCCTGTCGTTAATGTGTTTTATGCCCGGCCTATAGTTAAACGTGTTATAGTCAAACGTCTCATGCCCAGCCTATAGTTAAACGTGCCTTATACCCGACCTATCATTAAATGTGTCTTATACCCGGCCTATAGTTAAACGTGTCGTATACCCGGCCTATAGATAAACGTGTCTTATACCCGGCCTTTAGTTAAACGTGTCGTATACCCGGCCTATATTTAAACGTGTCTTATACCCGGCCTATAGTTAAAAATGCCGTATACCCGGCCTATAAGTCAAATGTTCAATTTCCGATTCAGGAAAATTATGATACAGATATTTTAAAGTATTAAGTAAACCAACAGGAGAATAAGTTTTCATATTGCAGTTTGAATTATGCGGTCAAAACAACCACAGTACACTTCAAACTGTGCTTCACAAAAAGTAGTGCATCATGTCCATCTTACCTTCAATTTTGATGTGGTATTCACCAGAAGCAAGTTAAATATTTCAGAAATAAATTAAAACATTCAGTACATACCAATCCAACTCAGCTAGCACACTGATATCGGGCCGACATCGGATGAAGAGCGGAATATCGGCTAAATATGCCAAAATCGGGCCGATGTTGGGCCGATGTTGTACCGATATTAAAATATTTCAGTAAAACATTTTTTTAAAAGTACACATTTATTGTAAGCAACTATTGCAATAAATTATTATATCAATTCGTTTATTTCAAAATAGTTATATATATATTTTTTGTTTAGCAAAATCAATATCGGGCTGACGATGGGCCGATATCATTTTGTTAACAAGGGAGACAAGGAAGGTCTTACGCAAGCGTAAAATACCTGCCGAGAGTCATCAAGTCACGGGTGTTAAAACATATTGAAAACAATAAATGTTGTCACCGAGACATAAACACGCCACGACCGTTTTTTCTTACATTCTTCCCGATTCTTACCAAGCAATTTACCTTCCTACCAAGCATTTTGAATCAATGTGGGCGACCTCGCTTCTTTCTGTTCAAATACCTTGACATGGTTTACATATTGATTACAATTCACCCTTGTAACACGACGTGCTAGAAGCACACATGAACACAGAAATGTCAGAAATACAATTGTTCACATGTAAGGGAAACGTGTGCGTTAGTGTGTGCATTACAACACATATAAACTGTTCACTGCTACCATGATGTGTAATCTTATTTTCAGATTGCCGCTTACAAAAAGGATATGATCATATTAACTGCTGTATGTGTGGTGTCGCGTGAAGACCCCACGTTATGTGAGAAAGGTAAAATATCTGCTTTCACTGTCGATTTATTACAATTGCAAATCCTATTGCAGAAGAAATTATTGATTAAACGTAAACCTAAATAAAAGAGTAATGAACTTAACAGCAATATATACAATGTATTATCACGAATATGTAAACGATTGGGAAGAAATAAGATAACTCGCCACCAAATAAATAAATGAGAGAGAGAGAAAGAGAGAGAGAGAGAGAGGTCTGACATATAAAACAAATACTGAGTTTGGACTTCTTTGAATGCGTGTGTATAGTGTTTACTTGTATTAGATATAGTGCTGTCACACTGGAATACCACGTCGTAGTAAATGATAACCAACCAGTCACATTTTGCTGACACCTGGTCCAACCAGACGTAACGTTACCCAGTATAAGCTTGTCAGGCTAGAGTTTCAAGTGACTACTTCCATTTATTTATTTTTTAATCCTAGATATGATGCGGTCGGGAATTGAACCTACGACCTCCCGAATGCCAAGGTCACAAATCACTGCGCTTCGGTTATATAAAACAAAAACGTGTTTTCGTGTAGTTCTAAGGATTATAGTCCCTCTACATTTTGACCCCCGAGACGAATCCCACGTTGTCTAGGCACATAGACATAATAACAATAATATATTTGTGCTCGGCATTATGTGTGGACTTTAAAACAAAACCACATTTATATAAATTCCAACATCCAAAATGTGTGTTTTTGAAAGTTCCTTATTCTACATTTAAAATGCGATTAACTCTAAACAACCTTCATAAAATTAGCATAAACAACCGTTTTCATTTGATATATGACAGGCGTATTACACCATTTACATCTTTCACACTATCGCAGGGTGATTCCGAGCTAGGCCTTTCATCACCCAGAGTTCCACCCAGTTGTACACGAGCTATTGTCAATCTTGACACGAGCTTTCATCATTTATGACAGGTGTTCTAAAAACATCCGCTCACACGTTAGCTACTTGCATACCTTCAGCTGCTTTTAGGGCTGGCGTGCGCAGTCGGTAGCGCGGCGGATTTGTAACCGGAGGCCGGGTTCATTCATCCGTGGTGCCACTGTGTTCGACTGTGTGTTCTTTGGCAAGACACTTTACCTTAGCCGTCGTCGGATGGGACGTAAACGGCGGTCCGTGTATCGGTCTATCTTCCGAGCACGTTAAAGAACCATAGGATCTATTCGATAATAAGAGTAGGGCAGGTTCCCGCGTAGGGCAGGTTCCCGGATTCCTATGTATCCTTCCCCTCTCTCTGGGGCGGCTCTAAATAACCTATATTGTGTTGATGAGCCGTTAAACAACATTCAATTCAATTCAACTGCTTGCCACCGTCCTTATTATACAAGTTTAGTATAACTTAAAAGAATTTTGTTTCAACAGGGAACTAGGAAACATAGTGTTGAAATATTGAAAAACATTTTAATAAGATCCTTTCTAGATACATTTGTCTTTACAATTAAAATAATATTATCCTGCAAAGATAATTTGCATAATGCGTAAAATAGTAGCATTACAATAGTTAAAATTGTTCAATAAAACGAAATATATGAGATACATCCTTGTACTAGTATTTCATAAGAACATTTTCAAATTTGACCATATATTGAAATGTTTTGGATTTTGTTTTGCACTGTATGTGTCATTTCTTGTTTATGTTAATTAATTCAAACTCTTATTACCGTATGTTTTGTTTACATAAACATGATAAATAACTCAAATAAAAAGCTATGCATTTCTTAATTGTGTCTTCTTGTTATTGTTTAGCTTGCGGTAGCATCTATTTGAATAGTTGCTTCAGGTATGGCACTCTGCATGTAGAATGGGACAATACCGGATTTAATGACCTAGTGTTGTTACCAGCGAAATATAAGACACCAGCTCATACGGCTTGTGTTTTATGGCATTACCATAACAATATACAATGGATCTCAATACCCGGTTTTATGACATGGTGTTGTTATTAACAAACGATAAGGCGGCAGATTGCTTAAATGAGCTGCATATTCGGCATGTGTTTTATGGCACTACCACAGCAATATAGCATGGGTCTCAATACTCAGTTTTATGACAGTGTGTTTTGAGAAAAGATAAGGAACCCGCTCAAATAGGGTGCATATTCGGTATATATTTTACGACACTCGCAGCAATAAGACACTAGTGCCATAGGGCGACCATAAATATATATTAAACAGCACAGCAATAAAACTCGAGTAAGTCGCGGATTTTATGACATGCGGCAAGTAAGGCTCTCAGTGGAGCTAACAATTCAAACGTCCGGGGAATGGGATGAGGGTTGGGAGGTTTTGATAAAGCACGCACGCACACACAAACCAATTTAAATAAAATGTATGTATGATTCGTGGCATGCATAGCATGGACATTTATAAACAAATATGACCCTATTATAATCGTAAATGAGACAGTATTGTCCAATAAAATACATTAAGAAAATCTTCAGGAGCTGCACTCGTCATAATCATGTTTGGCATCCTATTTTTTTTGTATGGAACTATGAAAAATGCTGGTTGTATTGTACTTACCTTTACTATTTTGTTTGTCATATTTGCTGCGCATGTGACCCCTTATTCCAGATATAGAACTGTAACTACTCTCACACTGATCACAAACATATATCTTCGACTTTGTTGGTTTTGACAGTTTAGGAGTAGGCTTAATACTCATATATACACCATTATCACACAGTTCATCATCAGAGACCTCATTTTCACTGGCATTAAACTCGCCTAATAAAGCTTCAAGATCTAGATCATCAAAATTAATAAAATCTTCTTTTCCGTATGACATGTTCATGTACGTAAAGATAATCAGAATGACATTACCAAATGGTAAATATGTACAAGAGATACATTTTCACATTTTTTTTAAATCAATTCAATCAATCAATCGATTGATTGATTGATTTTTTTTTTAATTAAAGCATTGATTAAAATAACCGTTTAAGCAGCAAACTATAATTATTCATTCATTCTTCATGGCCTTTTAACAAGTCGCGGGACATATCAAAAGGATCGGCCGACGCCGCCTTTTAAACTCGAAGAAAATAAAGGATAATTTAGCTAATTAATTACCATACATTTGCACAAACAAGATGTGTTTTTTTAATTCAATTGGTCTAATTGCAATACGGTTAAAATCGTTACAAAAGAAGAAAACAAATATCCACTGACACCGCGTCACACAATGTTAGTTTACCTAGCGAAAACAATACAATTAATATTAATGATTTACGCCTTGTAATCCAAACACTTTAAGAATTATAAAACAAAATGTCCGATAATTATTGGTATTTAAAATATTTTATTGAACAGAAGAAGAACAGAACTGAACTTAACTTTATTTACATCTCAGGCATACATATATGCAGTAAGAGGAAATGTAACAAAATCACAAATAATATATTATAGTGTGTGACCAAAGACATGAAAATTGTTCATTTAGTACATTTCATTCTTGGGGGAAACAGATGCTATATTTGTAAACTATGTTCCTACCGATATATTTAGCTTATATAGATCTGCCACATTGTGGAGCATAAGGGATTTGAAAAAGCAAAACAAATAATCTTTATACGCGAGGTTTCAACAAGTCTAGCAATGAACAATATATGAAGACTAGTGAATGATTTGGCATAATAAACTAGTAAACTAACATACCAAATAAAGGCCGTTATCCTGATTGAGACTATGTATGGAGTGTGTTTGAAATACTTATCAATTATTTGCATAAATCAGCGGAGTGTTTCACGTGGAAAATTCTTAAACATGTAAGTAGCAAAATTACTTAATTTTAAAAGATTTTCAGATGTCGATAACGTTAGAAGGAATTTAACATCATTATCGAGGTTCGTTTGTCTAATCAGGGAATGAAGATGATGCCTATTGTTCGAGAAGTAACTGCATTCTGTTTAGTAGTGTTGTTCATTTAAAATATTTTATAACAGCAAGGAAAAATTACATATTTAGAGCTTAGGATCTTCACCATTTCCGCGGTAATCAGAGTATCACCGTGTGTTTATACATTTTATTAACACCATTTTCAAACTAGTCTCCGTGTTCGTGACACAATCCGGAGCATTATCTATACATGGCTTATTTACTCTCTCAGATTCTCGATCACAGTTATTTCTAAATAATTAACACACACACAACACAGCAAGGTGATCCAACCAAAAATATACAGTCTTTTTTTTTTTTATATTATATTATAAGGACAAGGTCAATACAGAACCCGTTTATATTACGTCTATCTACAGTCCCTGGTCAATACAAAGACAATGCACGTTGGAAAATGCCAATAATGAATTATGATAGAATTTCGAGAATAGGAATATCATAGATTTATACAGGGTCCGTATATTATATTATTTTATGCGTTCGATAAATTTGTGTATTTGTCAAAACCCAGTACCAGCTAACTGTTATTGATATACATATTCAGCAATTAGCCGCCATAATTCCCGAGTGCTTTATGCAATTAGGGATTTTTCTATTGACTATGTAATCAAGTAATTAAAAAGCCGCCAGTTAAAAAGAAGCTATATTTCTCACGTAATATATGAGATAAACACAGCAGTAGCATCGAACTGGTTTTGTGTCGAAACGTACAGGTAAGCTCGCCGCGTTATCGTTATCGATCGGACCCGTCTTTTCGGAAAGACCCGCCTGATCGATACACGCTGAAATATCGTAATTGCTACGCGAGAGTCAACGAGATTTCATCATATTTTATTATCCTCTTATTGGCAAATCCTTGCGTATATCCATGGTTGTGAGCGGATGTTTTTAGAACACCTGTCATAAATGATGAAAGCTCGTGTCAAGATGTGTACAATAGCTCGTGTACAACTGGGTGGAACTCTGGGGTGAGGAAAGGCCTAGCTCGGAATCACCCTAACGATGGTGTGAAAGTTGTAAATGTGTTATAACGCCTGTCATATATCAAATGAAAACGATTGTTTATGCTTATTTTATGAAGGTTGTTTAGAGTTAATCGCATTTTAAATGTAGAATAAGGGATTATTTCAAAAACACACATTTTGGATGTTGGAATTTATATAAATGTGGTTTTGTTTTAAAGTCCACACATAATGCCGAGCACAAATATATTATTGTTATTATGTCTATGTGCCTAGACAACGTGGGATTCTTCTAGGGGCTACACGAAAACACGTTTTTGTTTTATATAACCGAAGCGCAGTGATTTGTGACCTTGGCATTCGGGAGGTCGTGGGTTCAATTCCCGACCGCATCATAACTAGGATTAAAAAATAAATAAATGGAAGTAGTCACTTGAAACTCTAGCCTGACAAGCTTATACTGGGTAACGTTACGTCTGGTTGGACCAGTGTCAACAAAATGTGACTGGTTTGGTTATCATTTACTACGACGTGGTATTCCAGTGTTACAGCACTATATCTAATACAAGTAAACACTATCAGGGAGTACGTTATAACGTACTCCCTGACACTATACACACGCATTCAAAGAAGTCCAAACTCAGTATTTGTTTTACATGTCAGACCTCTCTCTCTCTCTCTTATTTATTTATTTGGTGTCGAGTTATCTTATTTCTTCCCAATCGTTTACATATTCGTGATAATACATTGTATATATTACTGTTAAGTTCATTACTCTTTTATTTAGGTTTACGTTTAAGGTCACATACCACTATTGTTTTGGGGCTGCTGATTGGCTGAAAAAAGTATAGGGTGTATTAGGGTATATCTTTTTCGAAAGAGCTATTTTCTGATTGGGTAGAATTGCCTTAATCATAACTGGTGTACATAAAATGTCAAAATAATATGTGTAGGTGATAAAAAAAACAAAAAAACTGTATTTGTTCTTGCATCTGGGCTATTTTATTGAGAAAATTGCAGGTATAGTAAATTGTCAGAAATTCACATTTATTTGCTGCGAGCCCGACGGTCAGCACCTTCATCAAACCGAAAGTAGGTGAAAGCATTACAAAACCCCCAATTATTTTCACTTTTTTAAGTGTGTCTAGGATAGTTCTTGAAAATAAAGTAGCCTAAAAGGTTCCCTTGGGTATGTAAAATGTGTTTTAGGGCCAAAAGGCTATAATGTAACCCTATGTAAAATGCAATAGTGGTATATGACCTTAATCAATTACTTCTTCTGCAATAGGATTCGCAATTGTAATAAATCGACAGTGAAAGCAGATATTTTACCCTTCTCACATAACGTGGGGTCTTCACGCGACACCACCCATACATCAGTAAATATGATCATATCCTTTTTGTAAGCGGCAATCTGATTGGTCGTTTCAAAAGCAAAAAGTATAGGTTATAAAAGCGTAAATGAGTCTCCATTGCCCTTCCATAGTAAAATTAGAATGTTGACAGCCTGTTAAAAACTCAAACCTCGTTAGCATTCTGGGAAACTTACTTTATCATGCAAATAAACATATCTGCTATTAAACATCAACAAAGAAATATTGGGTTTAATACCTTCTAAGAAATATTTCTTCAGTTGTTTACTATTACCGGGTCAAAGTTCAACACTATTTTTACCCCTTGCAATTTCATACCCTGTCTACTTTCACTTCTCAAATTTATATCAAAAACTGTCAAAAACATGATGAGCTGCATTTTCAAATATCAACAACATGGCCAGAATACAGTTACAGCCAAATAATAACAGGAAACTGCACTAAAAAAAGTTTTTAAAGAAAAAAGGATTAGCACTCTTTAATACAGAACTACTTTCGACTGCACCATCCGGCTGATTTAGTGGAATTAAACCTATAGGTGCACTGGTGGAAAGCAAAAGTAGTACCAGGTAAACTATTGAGTAAGTTACGGCGAAGCATAGAAGTGGTGAAAGATATGCTCAGCTAGCACATATCGGGCCGATGTCAAACCGATATTGTAATCTATATCGGCCCAACGTTGGTTTTTAGAGCCGTCCGATCTCGAGCCGACCTATATTTGCAACACGTTTTGATGTCGGTCCAACATTAACTAACCAGCGCTATTTATATCGGCCCGACATAGAAATGATGTTGAACCGATGTCTACCCGACATAAAAATTATGTTGAAACTATGGCTACCCGAGTTTTGAATTGTTCCTTTCTGTTGGTTTAAACAGTATTTATTCAAGAAATGTAATGAACAATGTTTCAATGGTACATGAACAGGATTTGAAAACAAGCTTTCGATGAAAACTTATGTAAATTCATCTCCTTTCTGTTGCCATGACAACCAGAGTTCTTCATGGATCCACTTCATTTAGCTAATTTGGTAGAGGACCACCTAATTAGGGTCACTCATATTAAGTTTTATCAAAATTGGCTTCAGAGGAGAAGTTGTTTGAAGCAAACTGTTTATGCCGACAACGCCAGGCCATGACATAAGCCCTTCAACATAACAGAAGACTTTGACTCACGTACATTACTTTAAAGACCTCAATCCAAACACTACCACAGATCCTACTGTAATAAATAATTCCAAAATATAATATATTTTTAAAGTATATAAAGGTTTCGGTATCACATGCACATTTGATGTTTTATATAACACATATATTTGACGTTTAAATTTAATATTGCTGTCAGCTGAGCCTGTTTATTCCTATACTCCAAATACTTAAATTTCAAAATGAAAGACAACTACAATAAAATGTCATGTAAGCAAAAAATGAATATAATGAATATTAACATTTAAAATAGCATATTTAATTAAAGATACAACTGCGTGCCAGTGTCATTGATAATACAATGTCAATCATAAAATGAGTCGCGTGACGAGAAAATGGACATTGTGGCAATTGCGACCAGTGTAGACCCCGATCAGCTTGCACATCTGTGCAGTCTGATCTAGAAGGCTTCACTGCTGAATAGCGAACAGTGTAGACTGATTTGAAGGCTGGTCTGGGTCTACACTGGTCGTAATGGCCACAAGGTTGATTTTCTTGTGGCAGCCGGGGCTCAAATGTCAATAATTAATACTGTAAAATGTCCTAGTCATTCAAATTGATAGACTGACGCATATTTTGCCAGTACGATTTTTTGTTTTAGTCGGAATACAACGTATATGCATTGGATTCTTTGGAGTTTGGTAAATTCATATAACTAACCAGAAAATGAATTAATTTTTTAGCAATTTAAAATTGTACCGTGACTGTACTCATACTTTTTGTAAAACAAACACGCTGAAATATTTAGGCATTTGCTGTCTGATCATGTTTTAATGTTCGTCTCACCAAAATATATGCAGTCAGGACTGCTGTTCAGTCAGGACTGATGTGTTTTTTATTTTCACAATAACTGTTATCGTATTTAAATGCCACATAAAACAAGCTTATCAGGATTTCTAATATATAGGTTTGACTGTTTATAATGAATAAAATCATCAAACTTATTTACCATGGGAAACGTCTGGATTCCTAATGCCTACGGCAGTTGGCGAGGTCCGCAAGAAAGAAGCAGGAGTCTTTACGGCAGTTGACACGGATTGTGGCGGTCAAATCAAATTTAAGGAAATTTCAAACGACATCTCCTCCAAAACCATTTATTCCTTTCTTGTGAAATATCATTTACATGTTCTTTGGGTTGGCCTCTATCAATTTTGTGTTTTTCGTTATCGTCGAATGATCAAAATGGCTGCCACAGCGATCTAGAGTTTACATAGAGTTATAAAGGAAAACATTAAAAATGACATCTTCTCTTAAACCGATTGAATGATTTTGATGAAACTTAAATCACAATGATCTTTAGGACAGTCCCTCTCAGATTTGTGTTTTTTTGCGGCTGCCAGTCATCCAAGATGGCCGCCATGGCTAAAACTAGGTCAGATGTAAGGAAATTTCAAACGACATCTCCCCCAAAACCACTTATTCCATTCGTGTGAAGTATCATAAACATGTTCCTTGGGTTAGTCTCTATCAAGTTTGTGTTTTTCGTTATTGTCGAATAATCAAAATGACAAAATAACATCTTTTCTGAAACCGCTTGAAGGATTTTGATGAAACTTCATTACAATGATCTTTAGGATAGTCCCCCTCCGATTCGATTTGTGTTTTTTGCGGCTGCCAGTCATTCAAGATGGCCGCCTTGGCAAAAATAAGGTCAAATATAAGGAAATTTCAAACAACATCTCCTCCGAAACCACTTATTCCATTCTTGTGAAATATCATAACCTCGTTCCTTGGTTTAGCCTCTATCACGTTTGTGTTTTTTCGTTATCGTCGAATAATCAAAATGGCCGCCACATCGACCCAAAGTTTACATAAGAGTTTATGTTTTTGAATCACATCATACCAGTAGAGCGTCTACAGGCCCACTTGGGCCTCTTGTTTTTTTGTTAATAGCATATTGCTTTGGATATTATATGCTTACACTTTATCACAGAACCCCTTTGAATATTATAGATTGTTTATATATACGTTATGCAGAAGATATCGACATCGACATAGTAGACAACTGTTAAGCAAAACATATCTTTAATTTAGAACTAGAAGCTAAGATAATTGTCGCGAAAACAAATGACAATTCTACCTGCAGTGAATAAATCAACTGTTACATAAAACGTTCTGACAGTTCTCTGTAATTTATATCATAATATCTCACATTAATCAATAAATATTGCGATACTAGTGAAGAAAATTGTAAAAAATAGCTTTCATCACCTTTGTTTCGCTTTGTCTGACAATTCCGAAAAAGGCGATATTTTCTGTTTATCAATTCCGCAGTAAATATTGTGCAACGACTGTCGTTGGTTGAAGTTCATTTTAATAAAGAAAATCCTAAACTGCCCTGATTATAAACAAACAAAACAATAACATAATAGAACAATAAATCAGATAACAAAACAAATATTTTACTTATTAGGTAAGTTAACACGTTTTTACTCCCACGATGCACGATATCGGTCCAACGTCGGCCCAATATTGAAAATCCCTGGAGAGAAGATACCTGCAGACCAGACTTTCTTATTCGGCAGCTGACCCTTATATGGGTTTTGTATCTGTCTATGGTAAACAGACTGTGACTCATGTAAGTGGCAATAAGCATCCTTTACAACTTGAATTCCTAGATAACTCGTCTGAAAAATTTGAATGGTATAAACACATATTTTGTAATGTTAAAAGGTTACCGTTTCACTTGCTGAACTGTTACCGTTTCACTTGCTGAAATGACGTTTTCGTAAACCAGTCTACTGCAATGTAGCATGTAGTCAAAATTGTTATTATGTGTATATTAGCGACGTAACAGTCACTGATCTCAGTAGCGCAGTTGACTAAGGCCGTCCTGGTAGTGCCGGGGAAGGGCTGATTCAAGCCTGCTGATTACTTTCTTCTTTGTTTAGCTAAATTTTCATTATTATGGTTTTAATTATTGCTAATGTAGGAAGCAACAGTTCCTTTACATTTTTCGATTTGATAACTCAATCTTATAATTACACATCATGGTAACAGTGAACAGTTTATATGTGTTGTAATGCACACACTAACGCACACGTATCCCTTACATGTGAATAATTGTATTTCTGACATTTCTGTGTTCATGTGTACTTCTTCACATCGTGTTACAAGGGTGAATTGCAATCAATATGTAAGGCATGTCAAGGTATTTGAACAGAAAGAAACGAGGTCGCCCACATTGATTCAAAATGCTAGGTAGGAAGGTAAATTGCTTGGTAAAAATCGGGAAGAATGTAAGAAAAAACGGTCGTGGCGTGTTTATGTCTCGGTGACAACATTTATTGTTTTCAATATGTTTTAACACCCGTGACTTGATGTCTCTCGGCAGGTATTTTACGCTTGCGTAAGACCCTGCTTGTCTCCCTTGTAAACAAAATGATATCGGCCCATCGTCGGCCCGATATTGATTTTGCTAAACAAAAAATATATATATAACTATTTTGAAATAAATGAATTTATATAATAATAAATTATTGCAATAGTTGCTTACAATAAATGTGTACTTTTAAAAAAATGTTTTACTGAAATATTTTAATATCGGTACAACATCGGCCCAACATCGGCCCGATGTTGCCATATTAAGCCGATATTCCGCTCTTCATCCGATGTCGGCCGGATATCAGTGTGCTAGCTGAGTGGGATTGGTATGTATTGAATGTTTTAATTTATTTCTAAAACATTTAACTTGCTTCTTGTGAAAACCACATCAAAATTGAAGGTAAGATGGACATGATGCACTACTTTTTGTGAAGCACAGTTTGAAGTGTACTGTGGTTGTTTTGACCGCATAATTCAAACTGCAATATGAAAACTTATTCTCCTGTTGGTTTACTTAATACTTTAAAATATCTGTATCATAATTTTCCTGAATCGGAAATTGAACATTTGACTTATAGGCCGGGTATACGGCATTTTTAACTATAGGCCGGGTATAAGACACGTTTAAATATAGGCCGGGTATACGACACGTTTAACTAAAGGCCGGGTATAAGACACGTTTAACTATTGGCCGAGTATACGACAAGTTTAACTATAGGCCGGGTATAAGACACATTTAATTATAGGTCGGGTATTAGGCACGTTTAACTATAGTTTGGGTTAAGACACGTTTAACTATAGGCCGGGTATGAGACGTTTGACTATAGGTCGGGTATAAGACACGTTTAACTATAGGCCGGGTATAAGACACAGTAAGACAGGCCGGGTATGACAGGTTTAACTACTTGCGTAGTATATAACAAATGCTTATTTAGTTTACCATTATACCAGTGCAAGCAATAAACGTTAAAGTAGCTATGCCGCCAACAACAGCCAAAGTGTACAACATATGTACATCGATTTTTTTACTACTGACGATGAGATATATACATGTATATAATTTACCTATTTTGGGAATCCAAACTCTTTAGACACAATATAGACCGCGTTTAAGGAGATTGACTGGGAAAGGACTTAATGCTGAGATAAAGCTTATTTGCTATCATTTAGCTACAACATTTCACTGAAAAGAGGTAAAACAAGAGTCAATGAACATTTTCAAAACACAAATTTATGACATTACATTACTTTCAAAGCAAGAATACCCACACCCATTTCTTAAACAAATTTGTTTTGACTAAAATGATAATTCAAGATAAAAAAAGTATGTTCTAATCCTCATTTTTTTATAAACTAGCAAATGATAAGGTCCTGTGACATTTCTGTCGAAACAAGTGAACAAATATATAGGTCATCAGGCTTCTTTGTCTGTTTGCGTGTTTGTTTTTGTGTTTTGTGGTTGACTGTGGTCCTTGAATGCTGCTTTCCCTGTCCGATATTTTTAGCCTTCTTCTAATGATTTTTTATTAAAAAATCTTTAAATTACACACATTTTGGAGTTATTTTGACAAGACCACCGTAAAATACTGTACACACAATTTTGACATAGACAACAAAGGGGTGTCCTGGAACGTTCATTCCTGTAGGTGACATATTCTCTATTTGTATCGGTGTGCCCGTAAACCCAAATAAAAGTACTTTTGTGTTATTGATGTTTTTAGTACTATGTTTAATGAATGAGACTCATAGGTCGTAGTAGGTAGGTAGTGAGGAGGGGGAGTAGTTTTCTGTTAACTTAAGCTGTTATTGGCGAAAAGTTGTTTTTTTGTTATCTGTTATTGAGAATATTTATTTAATCTTTGTTACCTGTCATCATCAAATTCTACCCCGCCACCACACACATCCCACTCCCCCTCCCTCCCCAACACAGTTAATTATAAACAGGTAATTTGTTCACTGCCTAGGCAGTGCCTATATCATATTAAAATGTATTATGACATTTAACTTGCTTTTAATGTAAACATATGTGTATTTCGTTATTTTATTTATGGTCTCTTTACTGAAAACACATATTGAGTTCTATCCAATAAAATTCACCCACTCGGAAACCGTCCAAATGCCACAGAACCCGGAAATCTCGCGTGTTTTGAACGTGTTCTTTTTAAACAGCCAAAGAGAGTAGCCTCCCTTCATATACTATAGGTATTATACACTAATTATTTTACCCATAGTCACCAATGTTAAAGTGTCACATATTAATGATTTGCTGAAAATTCAACTCAAGTATCGATAATACAGCAGTGTAATGTTTATATAGAAAACTAATTTTCCACTTGAAAAATCACCAGAAAAGGTGGGGTCACAAGACATGTAAGAAAGGTATTGTTTGTTTTACTAAACAGGTCAAGAGTACAGCTGTTTTAATTGATTGACTGTTTTCATTGCTCAAAAAGTGTAAGCATAGAGTCGAAATTTCGAAAATGTTCATCAGTGATCCAGTAAAACGTATTAATACGCTTCTTGTACAAACAACCACAAAATCGAATAGAAATGGGCAGTTTTTCCCTACTTAAAATGCCCGTTTTCATAAAAAAGGAGGGATTACTTTTTATAATAGGAACTACATTCGACTACACCTCGGAGGCTTACATGTAATTAGTGGTGGTAGACCTATATGTGTTCTATCTCGGTCAATGTCGGCCTTTCCGACCCTTGGATTGATCGAGATTTTGCGAATGTGTATGCTAGAAATAACGCTTATTACGGTGTACCAAAATCGACAGAAATCCTGCAGAAAATGTAAGCATTGCTTAAAATTCATTATTCCTGTTCATGAAAGAACGCAGAACGCCGGTAAGTTTTTACTTTCTACTGTAAACCACGACTTTGTGACTTCACCGTGACACAGGGGATCAAAAACGAGACCGGACGTATCTAAATGGCGGCCTCCACGATTTGAAGATGCAATTGAAGTTAACCGTATTATGAAAATTAGTTGTGTTAGTGAGTTTACCATATTCATTCGTGTACCATATAGTCGGCCTTTGCTTGACCTGCCGAATTAGTTCACTGACTTATCACATTTATTCTTTATAAATAAATAAATGGTACGTGAAAAGTGTTTATTATAATCCGAAAATTATAAAAAAAAACACAAAAAGACAATATACTCGTACAAAACGAATAAACACTGACTACATTTTTATTATAAAATTAAAAAAGGTTGTCAAATTGTCCCTCATGATTAGACGTTTCGTCGTCATAACACGCATCAAGAAATCATAAGTGCGTGTTGTGCAGTGAAAATTTAACAGGTTATACAGGAAAGAACATTCCATACCCCCATCCCCACCTCAACGCCATATACATCTAGATAAAAAGGTATGGAAGGAGATATTTGGAAATCGTGGAACAAGATAAATATAAAAAAAATATAGCAGACTCGGTTTGAATCAGACTGTTCCTGAACGGGTTTGAACGGTAGTGAAAAGTACTTGCTACCGTTCACGTTCTCTAGGCCCGCGTTGAGCAGAACTCAATATTTAAAATGTCAGTAGAACAGAAATTTGGGCCATCCTGAAAATGGTATGCATATGACGGTGAACATGTAACCTTCGATGAGGTATTTTCACACCATTCCAGATAAAACAGGATGCGGAATTCTACACCTGAAGAATTATGCACAGTTGCTTCAAACTCTAAACACTCCATTTTTCGCTGTAGCTGCCATCACGTTATTTTAAAATTAAATAATAACTGTTTATTAGAACGTATATGGGTTTTAATTTTCACTTTAACGTTATGGAAAGATACTTGTTTTAAATTCTGGGTGAAAACAAAGCAATATTGCTGTATGTCTCTTTCAATCAGATCGCTATCTTTCGTACCATATAAGCGCTATATTTCGTACTAACAGCTATCGATGCAGATCCTATTTTTTAATACGGCGATCCCGTCTTCTTCGTAGCGTACAGTAACAACATGGTAGATATTTTCTAAGTGTTTTAATTTAATTAGTTGAATTTTGTTTAGCACGTGTATATGATATGATTTTCACAACATTTATACAGTTTTTGCAAATGTTTTCATAAATTTAAATATTTGATGAATTTATACATACTTTCTACAAATTATGACAAAGAAATGGAATAACTAGAAATAAATAACACAATTTACGTTAATGAAAATATACGAATGATTATCGGGTATTACTCTAATAATTTCAATTATTATTTGAATCTGAAATTGTGGCAGTGCCATAATAAGCCAAACAAAACAAACACCGTCAATGTTTGTTTATACATTTCATTGATCCTGCCTGACGTACTATGCACTAACCTGTTCCCGCTGTGAACAGATCCCCAGGAGTGAGAAAGGTACCAGTATAAGCTGAACAGCTTAACTTTCTTTCTAAACATATTTCACTCTTAAAAATAATAGATCGCGAACATAGAATTTGAGATATCTTAAGGTAAGTATATTACTTATTCGATAAATTAGTGGAATATATATTACTTTTACTTCATGAAGAGCCTCAGGACAAGTTTTTCCTGATTTCTGCGTCGCTAGCTTATATCATGTACTTCAATATAATGAAATAAAACAAACGTGTCACTATACTTGATTTTGGAGCAAAACATCACATACTTTGTCTTTAACTGTAAAAATCTACATAAACCCATTTTTATTTACAAATAATGAAACATACTTGATATTTCCGTGTATCAACACATGTATTCACTATATAGACAGTTAATCGAGTTAATAGCGAGCTCTACGGTAACGCGAGTAGCAAATACTACGAGGGAAAAAAAAGTGGTAAAAAAGTCAAAACACAGTTAACTCCCTTAGTCAAACACACTTAACTCCCTTGTTAAGGGGAGGTCATGTCTGTATTCGTTCCAAACGCAGTTAACTCCCTTCTGTGTTTGGTATCCGGCCCACCTCTATTCGCGTTGGAGCTAGTCCATCCAGTTGGCAGGTTACCAGACTTCATTGTTAATGTGACGTCATTAATATGGAAAACAACCGTTGGTGATTATTGCCAGCTGGATAAAGAAAGTCAAGGTAACAGAAGATCTACCTAAACTTTAAAAGCTACTGCAGTATCGATAATCTAAAATACAATGATTAAATGAAAACGCATCGCACTTTAGTGATATATAAATATATATATATATATAGTTATTCTGTACCGTAAAGTCGGTGGGTGGGGAAATGTTAACCACTGCTGTTGCCAAGTTTCCAAGAGACAAGAGTTAGGAAATACACGTGTACTCTTGAGAAAATGAGCATATACACCAATATCATGCACAGCTAAATGCATATCAACTGGAATTATTTTATTGTTTAAAATAAAATGCCATAAGAAACAAGACAGGAAAGAATACATACTTTAATAGAATTTTTCTAAGTTCAAGGCCAGAAACAATACTTCATATTGACTAACCGATTATAACTGACGATTGATCGGTTATCGGTACACCCTACCAATGGTAAACAATTACCGATTGTAAATTTCTACTGATTGCCCATCACTAGTAAATAACAGATGACATAACTTGGATATTGCCTTGTTTTTGCAGCGAATTAGCACAATTTTGAAAAAATTATATATGTCATTTTATGTGTCTCATTTCGAATAAACTTCACTTTTCGGTTTACGGAGCTAAATGCTCAAACATCTGGCATACCTGAATAGAAAATGGCTATTCTGTGGTCTAAATATACACTGATTAGTGATGGGCAGTCGGTTGAAATTTACCAGCGATCAACATTTACAATCGGTTGGATGTAATCGATCAATCATTGGTTATAATCGGTTAGTCAATATGAAACATAACATATGTATGTTAATCTGAGTTTGAGGCCTTGAACTTAGAATTATTACTGATTAATCTGGTATTCTTTCCCTGTCTTGTGTCTTATACCATTGCCATTTCAATATCAAAATAATTATAATTGATATAAATTTGTTTATTTGATCATTTTCACAAGTGTGGTCTCACGGAAAATCATGTTTATTTCTATTTTGAACATTAAGTGCATTTTTACATGCAATGATGATCGATTACAGACTTTCATAATCGATCATCATAATCGGATGCCTAAGTAACTGATGATCGATTCGGTTACAATCGAATAATCGGTACATCACTAACACTGATGATATGTTATCGTTCTGGCACTGTTTATGATTTGTCATTTATCATACCTCCCAAGGCGTTGATAATATAAGAACAGGTAAATAATATAAACAGTATATTTAACAATTGATTCACTTTTTCAGTATTCCTGGGGTTTTAACGACGGCAGTGGTTCGCAAATTTACCATAAAATGCAAAGTGAATGGAAAATGTACCATAAAGCTATTTATGGTAAAGTTGCCACTCACTAACACCGTTCAAATCCCAATATTTACATTTCTATTGCATTGACCTTAAACGAAACGTTTATTTGTTGCATTTAAATTCCCAGTGAAAAAAATGTTTACGTTTCGGGCAGAGCTAAAACAAACAAGGTGTAGTTTATTCGTTTGAATAACTTGTTCTGGTTGTATAACATAACCGTAAACGTGTCTTGACGTTCTCATGCTAACTGTCGTAAGTTGCTATAAAAAAAGTGTGCAAGGTTGGCAACGTCACTGTTACCAACAGTATGTATAACAGGTTTAAAACAATATTTTTAACACAATTACATATAAATTTACATTAGTAAAGTCTGAAAAAGATACAGAACAAACAAAATGTACATAAAAGGATTGAATTCAATATTTCAATATTTTTACGGGGTATGTATGGCATGTCAAACGTTGCATTATTCGATGTTTTTATATTTATATTCAATATCGTTTCATTTATATTGTATATTTTCTTATTTGTATTCTATAATTGTCAATTTGTATTGTATATTTTTCATTTGTATTCTATAATTGTCAATTTGTATTATATATTTTTCATTTGTATTCTATAATTGTCAATTTGTATTGCATATTTTTCATTTGTATTTTATAATTGTCTATTTGTATTGTATATTTTGCATTTATATTGTAAAAATGATAATTTATATTCTATCTGTTACATTTGTGTTCTATAACTTGTACATTTGTATTCGATATAACTTGAATCACGGGATTTGTTTATTTACTTTGTAACGAAGAATTTCATTGGACAATGCAAACCGTCATGGCCGCGCCCTCCTGTAAACGGGTGATACTATTCACCGGTCGATTTCCCGGTTACTTCCCGGTTAAAACCCGGTTGAAAAGGGGTGGCAAATGTGATGAGTGTGTTGATGTTTCAGACGTTTTAATGACATATATGTCTTATATATGTA
Organism: Cyrtodaria siliqua; assembly: GCA_037043455.1. Classification (NCBI taxonomy): domain Eukaryota; kingdom Metazoa; phylum Mollusca; class Bivalvia; order Adapedonta; family Hiatellidae; genus Cyrtodaria; species Cyrtodaria siliqua. The sequence continues at coordinate 33,536 of JAWPHD010008352.1, read as the reverse complement.
TTCATTTTTCCATAATCACTAAAAAAAATGTTGAAAAAAAAGAAGAAAGTAGTTTAATTACGTGTTGAATATTGGTGTTTTTTCACAATAATTTGACTGGTTTTGGCAATTCCCGGTTCGGTTTCGGAGACAGTTAAAGGATAACAATGCCTTAATAGTTCATTTTGGTAGACCTTAACATTTGGAATTAATTTTTGTGCACTTGTCATATCGAATTTATTAAATACGTCATAGACATAAAATACATTTACGTCTGAATACGTCATATTTTTTAATTTAATAGCTATTCACACATTTTATCTAGGTAACTGGTGGGATAACTGAGAAATATTTTAATGGGCAGGTATTAGGAGTTTCTAGGATACATAATGATTTTTATGCTTTCTTCCAAGGACTCCAAGAGTTGCTAACAGTATGTGAAGAGAAAGAAGCCTTTGCCAATTTTAATGACATTGAATACTGTCAAGACGCATTAAGGTGCTGTGAACACATTGGCATATATTGAATCTCATCCATCGTTTCAAGAACATTCCACATCAGATTTGTTACAATCAATTAAAGGTTTTTTAGAATGTTTTACAGTTTTAAAGAAAACCTGGGATAACATCCATATCCCCTTTATTTCTAGTAGTGTTACAGCTGTTGTAATAGGGGCTGGCGAGCTATCGAGATCAGGACATGTAGGTAGACCTAGAACATACATAAATTTTGAACAAATAGCCTATTTATTGAAACATGGTTTCAAGTTAACCCAAATAGCAAACATTTTTTTGGTGAACAGAACAACTTTATGGAGGAGATTTAAGCAGGAAGAATTCAATTTGAACAGATACACAGATATCAGTGATGAAGAGTTAATGACCATCATGAAAACCATACATCAGCATCACCCGCATACTGGAGTTTCCTTGATGATAGGACATTTACGGTCTCATGGCATTATTGTCCAGCAAAGAAGAGTTCGGACCATTTTAAGAACTATTGATCCTGCAAATTCAGCACTAAGGTGGGGTTCATTTACATAAAGGAGATCTTACAGTGTTCCCAGTCCAAATTCACAATGGCACATCGATGACCATCATAAACTCATAAGATGGAAAATTGTTACTCATGGTGGTATCGATGGGTTTAGTAGACTTGTAGTTTTTCTTAAATGTTCAAATAACAACTTAGCCGCTACTGTGCTAGATTTATTTCTAGAAGCTGTAGAGAAAATTTCTTTACCATCCAGAGTGAGAGGAAATAAAGGATCTGAAAATGTTTGCGTTGCAAGGTATATGGAACAACAATGGGGACCAAACCGTGACAGCATTATTTCTGGAAGATTAGTCCATAATTGTCGCATCGAGTGATTGTGGCGCGATGTATTTTATTCTGTGATTCAAACATTCTACTCTTTGTTTTATTACCTTGAGAGTATAGATGAGTTGAATATTGACAATGACATAGACATCTTTTGCCTTCATTATGTATTTATACCTCGGATTAATGCTGCCCTAACTGAATTCCAAGAGTCTTATAATAACTATAACATGCGTACTGAGCACAACTGGAGACCATATAAGATGTGGATTAATGGAATGATTTGTAGGGATAGGCAAAATTCTGTGACAACTTACATGCATGACATGCATAATGAAATACAACTCTCCAATGTGGATTTAATGATATATGGAATGGATCCTAATGAAGCTTCAGAAGTTGAATCATCTGATGAGGAAATACCTGTAGAAACAAATGTCACGCCTTCCTTGTCATCGGACATAGTTGACAGATTAACATTAGTTGACCCACTTGATATCAATGATGAACGTGGAGTAGACTTATTCAAAAAGGCCAAAGACATTTTATATTATTCTTTGCAAAATAGGGATACAGAGCTTTGTATTAACCCTTTACTCGGAGTTAAGGTGTGGAGTCATACTGCGATGTTTAGTGAAAGCCAGTCTGGAGTTATAAGACTATCATACTGCGCTGTTTAGTGAAAGCTGGGGTCTTGAGTTTTAAGACTGTATCATACTGCGATGTTTAGTGAAAGCCAGTGTGGAGTTATAAGACTATCATACTGCGATGTTTAGTGAAAGCCGGGTCTGGAGTTATAAGACTGTATCATACTGCGATGTTTAGTGAAAGCCAGGTCTGGGGTTATAAGACTGTATCATACTGCGATGTTTAGTGAAAGCCGGGTCTGGGGTTATAAGACTGTATCATACTGCGATGTTTAATTAAAGCCGGGTCTAGGGTTATAAGACTGAGTCTTATAACCCCAGACCCGGCTTTTACTAAACATCGCAGTATGATAATACTGTATCATACTGCGATGTTTAGTAAAAGCCGGGTCTGGGGTTATAAGACTGAGTCTGAGTCTTATAACCCCAGACCCGGCTTTTACTAAACATCGCAGTATGATACAGTCTTATAACCCCAGTCACTGTTTCATACTGCGATGTTTAGTGAAAGCCTGGTCTGGGATTATAAGACTGTATCAGTGTAAGAGTTGATTTAAACTAGATGGGTGCTCTCTGGAGCATGTGTGTCGCCTTCTGGGGCCTTGTCAATTAAAAAATAAATTTTAAAAATGTGACCTTCAGTGTGACCTTGACCTTTATATTTTAGTATGGTCATGTGGATTTTGTCATGGTGAGTATATATTGAAAGTCTGATGAAGAAATGAGAAAGTATAAGCCAACGTTAAGTTTCTGTGAAGAAAAAATGACTATTTAACCCATCTATTGACCTTCAGTGTGACCTTGACCTTTATAGTTTAGCATGGTCATGTGGATGTTGTCATGATAAGTATACATTGAAAGTTTGATGAAGAAATATCCAGAAATGAGGAAGTAATAGCCAATGTTAAGTTTTCGTGAAGAAAAAAATTAGTATTTAACCCATATAATGACCTTCAGTGTGACCTTGACCTTTATATTTTAGTATGGTCATGTGGATGTTGTCATGATTGTATATTGAAAGTTTGATGAAGAAATATAAAGAAATGAGAAAGTTATAGCCAATGTTAAGTTTTCGTGACGGACGGATTGACGACAAAGTGATCCTTATGTCTCGCTTTTCTTCGACACAAAAAGTCAATGAAGAAGTTAAGTTAAATCTTTACTCCATAGATATACAATAGGACTAGATGCCCAAGGGCAACATGTCGAGCCCCATCCCACACATAAGTCAATGAAGAAGTTAAGTTAAATCCTGACTCCATATATATACAATAGGACTAGATGCCCAAGGGCAACATGTCCAGCCCGCACCACCCCCCCCCCCCCCCACCCCCCCCCCACCCCCCCCCCCCCTCCCCCCCACCGCCCATCGAGCGGACACAATATATTCATTATTGTACTTATTGTTGTACTTATTTCTGACCTTCAACTTCCAAATGTGACTTGCTGCATGTCATTGTCTCATGATGGTGAACATTTGTGCAAAGTTATTTGGGAATCCCTCCATGCACGAGGAAGTTACTGCACAGTATAAGAGAACATTTTATGATTTATTTGTTTATTTATTTTCAATATAAGAGAACATTTAATGATTTATATTTTATTGACTTTCAACAGTATGAACTTTACTGCAATAGCTTGGAGTAATAGTTTAGAACTTTAAATCTAGTATAATAATAATAATAGGAGTAGTACGAGAATTTTTAAAACAAGAGCATCAAGAATTGCAGGGCAATCCATAGTCCCCCACCGGCACAGACAAACATTTTCCAGACATTTTCTATGATGGAGGTCAAAGATCAAGGTATTTTGGTACGCGACACACCGCTATCCCAAGATGTATTCACATACCAAGTTTGGTATCTCTAAGTGTTATAGTATTGAAAATACGGTCCGGACAAGCATTTTCTATGACAGAGGTCACAGGTCAAAATGACATTGTTTTGGTAGGCGACACATCCGCTATCCCAAGATGTACTCACATACCAAGTTTGGTATCTCTAAGTGTTATAGTATTGAAAATACGGTCCGGACAAGCATTTTCTATGACAGAGGTCACAGGTCAAGGTCACAGTGACCTTATTTTGGTACGCGACACTGTTATCCCAAGATGTATACACATCCCAAGTTTGGTATTTCTAAGTGTTATAGTATTGAAAATACGGTCCGGACAAGCATTTTCTATGACAGAGGCCACAGGTCAAGGTCACAATGACCATATTTTGGTACGCGACACCGCCATCCCAAGATGTATTCACATACCAAGTTTGGTATCTCTTAAGTGTTATAGTATTGAAAATACAGTCCGGACAAGCATTTTCTATGACAGAGGTCACAGGTCAAGGTCATAGTGACCTTATTTTGGTATGCGACACACCGCTATCCCAAGATGTATCCACATACCAAGTTTGGTCCTTTAGCAAACATTACTATACACATAAATATGAAACAGGACCCTGGGTTTGCGCTTTACTCATTTGATATACTCAAATGCCAAATTAAAAAATGTTGCCTTATATAAGGCTCAAACCCTGAACCCGTGGTTCAGTAGACACATAATAGACGACGCTCTAACCAACTGACTTTATATTCAAAATTTATCATTTCGATTTTGGTACCATTGTACCTTGATTTATATCCAAAATTTAGAAATGCTTACTTAATCCAGCTCTTTGTCAAAACATCTCCCACCAGGATTTGAACCTGGGTCTTCCACCCAAAGGGTAGACGTGTTTACCGATTACACCATAGAAGTGTTATATGTTCGTACTGAGAGCATGGACTTGCAGTATAAAACAGAACTGCCATATTTCCCACATAACCCCATTATACCACATTTGTCAAGGTGTTTTTCATTGACAAGGCAAAATATTATTTTGACAAAAAAATGGGTAACAATAATATCTTTATTTTCAAAACCACTTATTCTATGTCTATGTCAGAGTACAAGGGCCTGCAATATAATGATATACGGACTATGTCAGAGTCCACGAGCCTCTAAGATAATAATATGAGGTCTATGTCAGAGTTGATATGAGGACTATGTCAGAGTCCACGGGCCTCCAATATAATGATATAAGGCAGGGCTTTTTTACCTTATATAACAGAGGCCTGTAAAGGGCCTCTTCCCAACAGAAAATTGGACTGTTTTTTCCCAACTGTGGCAGAAATATTTCCCAATCGGAAAACTGCAGTCTGTCAGAATTTGAGAAAAAGCATAAATTCTGCAGTGTGTTTTTGGCTGCCAAGTTAATTCCGACTTGGAAAAGTTAATAATTATGGTAAATAATGGATGACAATATAAATAAAGTATATTAAGGTCATATTTTCTTAATTTATGAAACCTTGTATTTTTCCCAAAATGAGAAATATGCGCGTTCTTTTTTCCCAAAATGGACAGGCCTGGGCCTCTTCCCAATTTTGTTGAAAAAAGCCCTGTAAGGACTATGTCGGAGTCCACGGGCCTCTAAGATAATGATATGAGGACTATGTCAGAGTCCACGGGTCTCCAATATAATGATATATGGACTATGTCAGAGTCCACGGGCCTCTAGGATAATGATATAAGGACTATGTCGGAGTCCACGGGCCTTTAAGATAATAATATGAGGTATATGTCAGAGTTGATATGATGACTATGTCAGAGTCCACGGGCCTCCAATATAATGCTATAAGGACTATGTCGGAGTCCACGGGCCTCTAAGATAATGATATGAGGACTACGTCAGAGTCAACGGGTCTCCAATATAATGATATAAGGACTATGTCGGAGTCCACGGCCTCTAGGATAATGATATAAGGACTATGTCGGAGTCCACGGGCCTCTAAGATAATGATATAAGGACTATGTCGGAGTCCACGGGCCTTTAAGATAATAATATAAGGACTATGTCGGAGTTAACGGGCCTCTAGGATAATGATATGAGGACTAGTATGTCAGAGTCCACGGGCCCCCAATCTAATGATATAAAGACTTTAAGATAATGATATAAGGACTATGTCGGAGTCCACGGGCCTCTAGGATAATGATATGAGGACTATGTCAGAGTTCACGGGCCCCCAACCTAATAATGTAAAGACTTTAAGATAATGATATAAGGACTATGTCGGAGTCCACGGGCCTCTAGGATAATGATATGAGGACTATGTCAGAGTCCACGGGTCTCCAACCTAATGATATAAGGACTATGTATGAGTCCACGGGCCTCCAATATAATGATATAAGGACTATGTTGGAGTCCACGGGCCTCTAAGATAATACTATGAGGACTATTCAGAGTCCAAAGGCCCTTAAGTGAATGCTACGAAGTCTTGATGTCAGAGCCCATGGGGATCTAAGTTAATGATATAAGGACTAAATGGAAGTCCCGTGCGTCTAAGATAATATGAGGTCTATGTCAGAGTCCACAGGCCTCCAGTATAATGATATAAGGACTATGTCGGATGGTAGTCAGTTGACGGGCTTCTAAAATAATGCTATGAGGACTATGTTTGAGTCTAAGGGCCTCCAATATAACGATATAAGGAACATTTCGGAGTACACGGGCCTCTAAGATAATGCTATGAGGACTATGTCAGAGTCCACAGGCATGTCAGAGTCCACAGGCCTCCAACATAATGATATAAAGATTATGTTGGAGTCCATAAGCCTCTTAGATAATGATATGAGATCAATGTCAGCCCATGGGTCTAGCATGGCGCAGTCAGTAGCGCGGCGGATTTGTAACCGGAGGCCGAGGGTTCAATCCTCCTTAGTGCCCCGGAGTTTCCTTGGTGTGTTCTTGGACAAGACACTTTCCCTTCCCGTGTATAGGTCTATCATCCGAGCACGTTAAAAAACATAGGAATTTATTTGATAATAACTGTAGGGCCAGTTCCCGGATTCCTATGTATCCTTTCCCTTTCTCTGGGGCGGCTCTTAATAACCTATACTGCGTTGATGAGCCATTAAACAACATTTCAATTTACTTCTTAGGCTTAGATAATGTAATAATAATGTCTATGTTACGAGACCACGGTCTTTCAAATAATGATATGAGGGAGAATCTGGTCCACAGGTCTCACCCCCACCCCCCACTCCACAATAACTGAAATGTTCATAAACCCATGCTACACAGAAAATATCCACTTGCCTGCCGCCAGGACGTCACTTGTAATGGCATATGGTATTTTTCATTGCTGCATCTCAAACTAGTTTCTCAGAATCACGGGGCACTATGTACATTCTAATGTTTGTGGTATGAAACAAAAAGGAGCGAAACAACTTGGTGCGAAATGATGAATTTACTAGGCTTTATGATTTGAACAGCAAACATAGTTGTAAATATGTAAAGCAGTTTCATAGACCAGGCTTTTCTGAACCAGTTCAAACTGATAAACTTACCAATAAACTGATTCAAATCTCCTGGAAATATATTATAGCAGTGTTTTTTTTTATGTGTTTTGTGAATGCAGCCCGTGCCTGTGCCATTGTGAAAAATAGCGGCATTTTTCTAGAAATTGTGAAAATTGTGAAATATTATAACAGAAGAAAAAGAAACTTTTTTCACTTTTAATTTCACAGTTTAATATCCCTTGGTTTTAAGTTTTGTTTTTGGTAAATACAGACTAGTTTTAACACCAGCGTATATTAAGACTAGTATCCTTATATATTGGTCTGTATTTATCCTAAAAAAAAAAAAAAAAAAAAATTGTGAATTTTTTTGATATAATTTTGAAAAAAGTATACTTTTTGGCATTGTGAATGAGGCCGAATAACGGCCCCAAATTAGGCATAAAAAAAACACTGTATAGGTTTAGAAAGTTACACATAAATCTAACCTGCTAACTAATTACATCTATCGACAGAAAACAAAATGGCTTCAATTATGCGCAGAAAGCAATGATGTCATCCCAATATAAAAAAAAAATCACGGGCAAAACAGAATGGAATAGAATAAAAAAAAACACGGTACTTTAGACTCTCCCATTTCGCACAACGATAATGGTACTAAGAGTAAGCCGCATATGCGCACCGGTGTTAAAAATGACGATCCACTGACATTTAATCTCACTCACGTAATGTTTTTTGTATGGTATTTTACGTCATTTTCAACACATGTAAGGTTATATATGATGGTTGTTTTTTTTGTGGTGGAGGCGGACCACCCACTTTTCCTGGGCAGTACTGTACACCTCCCGCCATCCGTAAGAATCGACACTTCCTCACTTACTCAGCTCCCAGTGGGATTCGAACCCGCAGCTGTGAGAGGCGAAGGTTTACAACGCAACGTCGTTAACCATTCGGCCATGGAGACGCTCTCACGTAATGGTACTGTACACCTCCTACCATCCGTAAGAAACGACAATTCCTCAGTTACGCAGCTCCCAGTGGGACTCGAACACGCAACGTCTTTAACCATTCGGCCACGGAGACGCTCTCACGCAATGGACTCCAACCAATTTGTACCCAAAAGAAGTAGCGATTTCAACAAAAAACAAACTTACTTTTTTTTCGTGTTCCTTTATGTTTTTTACAAAACCTAGCTTTCTTAATTTTTTTTTTCTACATTTATGAAATTCCAGGACAATTTGCACAAACTCGAGGATTTTTTTTGAAATTCTAGTACTTTTCCATGATAAAAACTACCAAAACAGATTTCTATGAGTTTTCCAGGTCAAAGGCCAAATTCCATGACTTTTCCAGACCTGTGCGAACCCTGTGCTCGAGGACATGGTATGGAAAAGCCTAGAGACCCGCCGCCACAACATCCGCCTGACCATGATGTTCATCTACCTACAAGCAAATGACAGATGGACACGTGGTCAGGTCTGTCTCTTCCAAGAAAGAATCTATAACCGGGGACTCAACAACTCTTTCTTCCCCATTCCATCAGACTGGAATGCCCAACCTACAGAGACCATCTCCTCCAGCTCACTGGATACATTCAGCCATTGCTTGCCGTCAGCATATATCCCCGGAGTGATTCCGATGTAGAGTTCCAGCCCTGTATATAGTTTTAATTTGGTTCATCCCAACGAACAAGCAGCTGGAACAAGAAGGACAACTCGATCCGCAGCATGATGACAAAGAGCAAGGTTGTGTAGACCGCCTGGGCATGATGACTGAGCAAGGCCTTGAGTGCCACCCAGGTCACTGGTGGCACGACCCAGTGTAAGGTTTCGCCGCCTGCCTGGGGGCACCTGTGGCCTAGGACACGGTTATGAAGCTAGTGATGTATCGATTAATCGATTGTAACCGATGATCGGCTACTTGGGCATTCGATTAAGATAATCAATTATGAAAGTCTACAATCGATTAATTGGAAATGTGTATAAAATTATATTTGGAAATGAAAATAAACAAAATTCTATTGAATTTACAATTATCTGATAAATCATGCTCATTAACTTTAGCGTAGGATGAACAATAAACTAATGCAATACATAAATGAGCGATAAAAAGAAAAAATAATAAATTGTTGTTTATTACCAGGAAATACTATGCTATAATTTTCTGAAATAAGGCTGTATTAATTCTTACTATTGGCAAACAGATTATAACCGATCATAAGCTGGTTGTATCCAACAGATTATAACCAATGATCGATTGTGAATTTTAACCGATTGCCTATAACCGATATGTAGCCAATCCTGGTACCGCCCAATTTTAGTGCCACCCGGGTCATGACCCAGTCTAAGGTATTGCCGCCTGCCTGAGGTCACCGGTGGTTTAGGGCACAGTTATGTAACCAACCCTGGTACCGCATTATGTTGACATCTTCCAACGAGGGCAATTGCAGCATGGTGACCCAAAGCAAGGCTTATAGTCTGCTGGGTCAACGATGGTGAAATGACACAGAGGGGCAGTCGGCTCGCAGCATGGTGACCCAAAAGAAGGCTTGAAGTCCGCTGGGTCACCAATGGTATAATGACCCAGAGCAATGTTGCCCGCCTGGATCACTGGTGAAAATTAGTGCATAAAATACACGTCTACGAATGGCAAGATATCCTCCGACTAGGGTGCATCTATAAACGTCCGTATGTAAAAAAAAAAAGTACCTAAAGACGTAAATAAATGAGACTGGTGACAATATGACCGAGCAAGGCCTTGAGTGCCACCAGTGTAAGGTATTGCCACCTGCCTGTGGTGGCCTAGGGCAACCATGGGACTGCATCCGTACTGCAGGAGACACAGAGCACGGGCTGTACTGGCCTGGTAGTGCAAATACACGTCTGCCAACGATGTGATGTTTTTTGTATTGTCCTGCGACAAAGCAACAACTAATAATGTCAGAATTGTTCATCAGCTGATAGTGTTAACCCCCAAATAATGGTTTCAGAACAGCACCCTGTCATACACCAAAGACTTAGTGTGAAAGCAGGTGAATTACCTTTCAAGAGGTATCGTTTCAAAGCTGATGCACAGTTACGAATATCAATCACACCATTGCATCTTCCTGCCTCACAGGGGGGAGGAGATTCCCATTTTGGAAGTTCTCATGTCAGCCGACACACCACTTTCATCAGTTACAATGGTTTCCAACATGCATGCATGCCACTCCCAAGTGAAACTGAAACTAGCGTTACCGACACTGATGAGTATTATTACAGTCATATGTCTCTCAGTGGCTATACTTCTGCTGTTTCTGGTTACAAAAGTTATCTGATGAACAGTCGTAGAATCTCCCACAGTTTGGATGGATCCATAATCCGTCATTCTGTAGTTGTTGAACGCGTTTGTACTACTTTCCCCTCATCTGGTTATCCCCACAATAAAGGTGATCTTACTTGCTGTGATGCAGTTCACAGATGGTTAAATTGTAGAGCATGTTTTGTATTCTGGACTATGACGTGGGCTATGTCACAATTGGCCACTCGGGTCCTGTTTTCTCTGTGGAGGTTACGAGATTCAGATAAAGGGGGAGGAGAAGTAGAAGTTGGTTAATCTGCAATCAGCATTACTCGAGTGATTTGTAAATAGTTCAAGCATTATTGTTTTCATAGTTTTCCTCATATTGTCACCCTTCCATCACATTTGTGGTCCATTATAAACATGTTCGTAGTTTTAGTTGCCATGTGTTGGTGGAGTGGGTGGTTGATTACTTGAATTACTTTTACAGTCGGCCAGTTGAGTCAGTTTAGGTCATACTCTGTATTGAACATTGTCATTTAGTTAGACGGTCGTTGAACTGACTTTCTATCTGGTAATCAGTACAGAGGTTTCTAAATTATATCGATTGGATTGCTTTAATGCAAATTCAAGTTGTTCTTTGCTAGCTTAGACGGTCGTTGTACTGGCTTTCTAGTACAGAACAATGACATAATTATCTCTGCATGTATACACTTATATTCAACTCTCACCTTCTTTCACCCATTTCATTCATAATCCTGCTAACATAACTAATGTCACCCATCCTGTATATAAATCGCATTCATTATAGGAGTTGTCAATGCTCCTGATTTCCTTTGTAAGTCACCATCATAAGTCTTCAATATATTTCACATTATGTCGTATATGGTGAAGCCTCTTCTGTCGGAGTAGTTCCGCTAATTTGACAAACCTAACTACAAATAACCACGTAAACATGTGGCCTATAACCTTTCGTCTCGACTAATATTTCAGTAACTCTGCATCTGACCATCCTTTACATGTCCCATTAAGCACTCGACTTGTCAGTTCATATTTCGCGTATAAGAACCCTTATTATTCCAACTACAGCGTCTAAACTTAGGCGAATAATGCATGATACATCAACGTACAGGATATTCAACAGTTAAAACACAGTTTACTAATTGCGTAACAATAATCACTGGTATTCTAACAAACTAATTAACAACTATATGGATCTACAACATCATTTCTTGCTGTGTACATGTATGTCTGTTAACGATGCCTGCATCATCCGTCTACAATCCCATATCAAAAGGAGCCTACGCCTTCCTCCTTCATTCATAAGTGGGTGGAGTGTGGTGAATCTACATACGGTGGGCTGTTAGCCTCACAACATCGACGATTCAGTTCTAGATCCACGGACTCCACGGACTAAACGGGTGTTCCGGGACATCGACTACACGGACATACTGACACGACACTTCAACGACCGACTCCAAACATGTAAGACCTATTATTATTATCTCTGTATTCATTATATATTATATTCTATGTGATGACCACTCGGTTCACCACAGAATGATTCATATCAATCATAAAAAAATCACAACCCGAATCACTTCCGCAATATTTCAATATGTTCCCGTTCAACTAAAAGGTATGAGACACTTACGTGACCATCAAAAATGTGTTTATTTCTTACCTTGGCGTGAAGTCGCGTTAACATATGACTGTTTACAGGGCGCGGCCATATTGAATTTGAAATTTGCTCTGTCCAATGAAATCCTTCGTAACAAAGTAAATAAACAAATCCCGTGATTCAAATTATATCGAATATAAATGTAGAAATTATAGAACACAAATGTAACAGATAGAATATAAATTATCATTTTTACAATATAAATGCAAAATATACAACATAAATAGACAATTATCGAATGCAAATGAAATATATACAATACAAATTGACAATTATAGAATACAAATGAAAAATATAGAATACAAATTGACAATTATAGAATACAAATGAAAAATATACAATACAAATTGACAATTATAGAATACAAATAAGAAAATATACAATATAAATGAAACGATATTGAATATAAATATAAAAACATCGAATAATGCAACGTTTGACATGCCATAGGTATGAAAAACATTTAGCTAGTTTAAAGTTAGCGAGAAGTGCCTCGGACTTCACACATTTTAAACTAGCCTAAATGTTTTTCTTAGCCTGTCGAAAGATCGAAATTTAAAACATGATGACATTCGCAAATCAATTGTTCAATGGATTCATCTAGTCTTTCATAATATGCCTGACTCCAGTACATGCTTGTTAACATCCCTCTGCCAGGAAATATTTTCCTTTTTGCAGTGTTAAACCGTAGCTTCTATAACAGATATTGTTTAATGGCTTATCAACACATTATCTGACGTTATTTGGAGCCGCCCGAGGCAGAGTAGAAGGATATATAGGAATCAATACACATGACTGCCCACTTTATATCTGTTGCATCCTTGGCCGGGACAGTAAAGAAGCTACGTCTAAAACGTTCTCGCCTCTCACAGCTACGGGTTTGAATCTCATACATGCCAAATCTCCCGCATTCTGCGGTAGACTAACGGATTTGCCTTTGATTTACCGATCACACGGAAGCCGTTCAAAACCTCCCGGAAATCAATTATTTGCCGAGGATGGTTAACTGCCTGAAATTTGCGGTAATTTGCAATACACAGCATGTGATTAGCCAATGTCAAACAGCTGTCGCATGAATAATCGATCAGGGCGGGGTTACGATCGTGCAACCAACCAATGAAATTGCATCTAGCGTCAAGCGGCACACGACGAGATTTTTTGAAATATGGCCGGTTATACTGAGAAGGATTTTGCCAAAATCGGCACTTTTTGATCGATGCATTCGGTAAAAATGTCTAGTAAAAATGTTTTATCCTCCACAATATTGCAACTAAACCAGTCTTTCATAATTGCAATACATTTTAATGATAACAAACACCTGTTTTTTCCAATTTAATTTGCCAATTTCACGCCGTTTTGTGAAGAAATTGTGTACCTCAACACCGGCTATTACGTTTCCGGGTTTAAGAGGACAGGTTTAAAACGTGGCTCTCAAAACAGTGAAAATCGGTGTAAAAGCCGGGTGGCATAAAAAAATGGGGGCGGACAGGGATGATAATCTAGCAATTAATTTATTACGGCATAATGCATATACCGGTACTGTTATTTGTTTTCATCTATTGTATATATATATATAGGTAATGAAACACAAAATGAAATTAGCAAATGTATTCATTATTTGAAAAAATGCGATGGTTCCATGGCGTTACGTAAATCTCCCTGACTTTGAAGTTCAATCTCCCTGATGTGATGCTGGAAAATTTGGCATCTATGGAATCCCACTGTGAGCTTGACTTGTCAAGTAAGAAAGTGTCGCTTATCACAGACGGCTGGAGGTAAAAAGTACTGGTTCTACTTAAGAAAAATAAATTGGCCTGCCTCTAAACAAAAACATTTAGATCGTCATAAATTTTATATAGCCTATCATGTGCTAAAATGACGTAAACATAAAACAGCATTCAAACAGTTAAACTGTTTATGTCCACATCAAAAATACAAAGCTAAGAAATTAATCGTCTTCCCCATGGGCACATTGAACACCCAGTGGTTACCAACAGTATGTATAACAGGTTTAAAACAATATTTTTAGCACAATTACTTATAAATTTACATGAGTAAAGTCTGAATAAGATACAGAACAAACAAAATGTACATAAAAGGATTGAATTCAATATTTCAATATTTTTAGGGGGTATGAAACACATTTAGCTAGTTTAAAGTTAGCGAGAAGTGCCTCGGACTTCACACACTTTAAACTAGCCTAAATGTTTTTCTTAGCCTATCGAAAGATCGAAATACTGAATTCAATCCTTAAAAAATGATGACATTCGCAAATCAATTGTTTAATGGATTCATCTAGTCTTTCGTATGCCTGACTCCAGTACATGCTTGTTAACATCCCTCTGCCAGGAAATATTTTCCTTTTTGCAGTGTTAAACCGTAGCTTCTATAACAGATTTTGTGTAATGGCTTATCAACACGTTATCTAACGTTATTTAGAGCCGCCCGAGGCAGAGGAGAAGGATATATAGGAATCATAAAACCTTCAATACACATGACCGCCCACTTTATGTCTGTTGCATCCTTGGCCGGGACAGTAAAGGAGCTACGTCTAAAACTTTCTCGACTCTCACAGCTACAAGTTTGAATCCCATACATGCCAAATCTCCCGCATTCTCTGGTAGACTAACGGATTTGCCTTTGATTTACCGATCACATGGAAGCCGTTCAAAACCTCCCTCTAATCATTTATTTGCCGAGGATGGTTAATTGCCTGAAATTTGCGGTAATTTGCAATATACAGCATGTGATTAGCCAATGTCAAACAGCTGTCGCGTGTATAATCGATCAAGGCGGGGTTACGATCGTGCAACCAACCAATGAAATTGCATCTAGCGACACGCGGCACACGACAAGAATTATTGAAATATGGCCGGTTATACTGACAAGGATTTTGCCAAAATCGGCACCTTTTGATCGATGCATTCAGTAAAAATGTCTAGTAAAAATGTTTTATCCTCCACAATATTGCAACTAAACCAGTCTTTCATAATTGCAATACATTTTAATGATAACAAACACCAGTTTTTCCCCCATTTAATTTGCCAATTTCACGTCGTTTTGTGAAGAAATTGTGTACCTCAACACCGGTTATTAAGTTTCCTGGTTTTAGAGGACAGGTTTAAAACACGACAGTCAAAACAGTGAAAATCGGTGTAAAAGCTGGGCATAAAATAATGGGGGCGGACGGGGATGATAATCTAGCAATTAATTTATTACGGCATAATGCATATACCGGTACTGTTATTTGTTTTCATCTATTGTATATATATATATAGATAATGAAATACAAAATAAAATTACCAATTGTATTCTTTATTTGAAAAAATGCGATGGTTCCATGGTGTTACGTAAATCTCCCTGACTTGGAAGTCCAATCTCCCTGATGTGATGCTGGCAAATTTGACATCTATGGAATCCCACTGTGAGCTTGACTTGTCCAGTGAGAAAGTGTCGCTTATCACAGACGACTGGAGGTAAAAAGCACTGGTTCTGCTCAAGAAAAATAAATTGGCTTGCCTCTAAACAAAAACATTTAGACCGTCATAAATTTAATATAGCCTAACATGTGCTAAAATGACGTAAACATAACACACCATTCAAACAGTGAAACTGTTTATGTCCACATTAAAAATACAAAGCTAAGAAATTAAACGTCTTCCCCATGGGCACATTGAAACACCCAGTGGTGCAAGTAAGATCTTTAGGAGAAGAACATAATTATTTTACTTTCGTTCTAATCCTTTTTCTGCTATTGTGTACAGATTCCATGCTGTAATAATAATGAGAAATAAAATATGTTTAAACCAAGTAAGATCTCTGGATTATAAGTCTACCATGCTGT
Source organism: Cyrtodaria siliqua (assembly GCA_037043455.1). Taxonomy (NCBI): domain Eukaryota; kingdom Metazoa; phylum Mollusca; class Bivalvia; order Adapedonta; family Hiatellidae; genus Cyrtodaria; species Cyrtodaria siliqua. The sequence goes on along the minus strand of JAWPHD010008352.1, from coordinate 17,451 downwards.
CACAACCGTTTAAAAAATTAAGACGTTTTAAGACAAATGATCTCAATCGCGGTTGCTGAATCGGTTATACACGTTTTTTTTTGTGTTGTATTTAATATATTTTATATTTTTCAGTGCCATTTCTGCCTCAATTTAGCTGCATGTTCAGATGTCCTGAATGTTAAAGAATGTCCAAGAAAAGAATATAGTATATGCCAGTCTTCCATTGTTTGTGGTTGTTTGTGACTGCGTTCTGCTTTATGTAGAACTCAAAATTAATAACCTGCAACGGATGGCTTGAATATCAACTTACAGCCAAACTAAAAAGGACTGGAGGTACCATTAATGAGTCGCGTTATCTGTGGTTGATAGATACAAGAGTTTGAATAAGTGATGAACCAAGCAACCAATGGTGGCCAACGATCAGTTATTTAGTAATTGATATTAAGTTATGACATTCCACAAGAGATCATTGCAAAAAAAAGAATTTTATTATCGCTGAAAACGAAAACAAAACATACAAGCTACTTCGTCAAGAATCAGTCCGATTACCACTATCTCAAAATAGTACATAATAAACTTTTTTTTTATACATTGATTACAAAGAAATCTACATAGCTTACACAAATCACTCTGGATGGCACAGATGATGGTAACCTCTCGCGTTAGAGACAGGGAAGCGAACCCGAGCTGCATTCGTCTAGTGACATTGGTGAGAAGTGAGTGAGTTCGAGTACGTTACCCAGACATGATTTGATATTTTGTAGCGCATCCGTGGTTGAGAGGGTAAAGACGCTGCGTTGGAAACCGTCTCAACGCTGCGTGTTCGAATCCCACTGGGAGCTCCACTTGTAAGTGTTGAATCTTACGGACGACGGAAGTATACAGTACATGTCTTACATGTTCTACCCAGGAATAAGTGAGTGGTCGGCTTCCACCACTAAAAAAAGTTGACCGTCATACATAGTCTAACATGTGCTGGAAATTGACATTAGACACCAAACAAACAAAAACAGACTTAAGATTTATTTCACTTGTCCTTAATAAAAATATTCTTGTCCAGTCCATGTGGTATGTAGCATACCCATTTAGGGGTCCTTTGTTCAAGGTCATGCAGTTCATGTCCAGTCATACTCCTAAACCCCTTCTTCTTTTCTTATTCTTTTTCTTCCAAGTACAAAGTTGGGATCTTCATAGATCATAATTAGCACTTGAAATAATGAGACGCAACCTTATTTGCGTATGTGTTTTCAATAGACCGTGTGTTGCACATTAAAATTATGGTTACATGTTCAAGTTCAATGCGAATACTGATGTAATTTTGATGTTCATTCGAATAAGCTGTCCAACAATTTCAGACAATGAGATGAAACTGTTACCGTACCATTAATATATTGGGCGTGCACAACACCAAATATGGGCTCTTAAGTTTAAGGTCAAGCATCATGGATTTGTAACCGGAGGCCCCGGGTCCAATCCTCCGTGGTGCCACTGAGTTTCGTCGGTGTGTCCTTAGCCTCGTCCGTCGGATGGGGACGTAAACCGGGTGGTCCCGTGTATCTGTCTATCCTCCGAGCATGTTAAAGAACCATAGGAATCTATTCGATAATAAGAGTAGGGCACGGTTCCCGTATTCCTATGTATCCTTCCCCTCTCTCTCTCTCTCTGGGGCAGCTCTAGATAACCTATACTGTGTTGATGAGCCGTTAAACAACATTCAATTCCGTTCAAGCATCTATCGCAAGACATTTTCCCTTGGATTTGTCTGTATGATGGGGATGGTAAATAGAATGTCCAAACAACCAAAGGCCATCCTGTCTGCATGTTAAATATGTATTACAATCTTTCTGACAGTAAGAGTAGGGGGATGTCACAACACACCAAAATCTACCTATTTATCCCCAAATCCACCCTAAACTTCCCAAATCCACACCAAATCTACCTTATATGGTTTTACAATGATGTTATTGTACCAAATATCAAAAATAAAATAATCCTTTGAAAAAAATGAAGATATATTTGTTAATTTATTACTGAATTAACGATTTTTGCGTTATTTTTTTACACATTGTGATAAAAAAAAAAAAAATGATTAACAAATAATAAACAACTACATCTTCATTTTGCTCAATGATTTTTTTTTTGTGATATTTTTTACAACAACATCGATGTTACACCATATAAGGTAGATTTGGTGTGGATTTGGCATATTTAGGGGTAGATTTGGTGTGGATTTGGTGTAGATTTGGGTGGATTTGGGGAAATAGGTAGATTTGGGTGTTTCGCGTAACCGGTAGCAGGGCAGAGTTCCAGGATTATTTTGTATTCTTCACCTCTCAATGAGGTGGCTCTAATAACCATAATGTGCTGATGATTGTTTTTATTTGCATTCCAGTGTTTTTTAAGGAGTGGAGCTCGCTATGAGGCAGTGCCTTATTCATATTAATTATGAACAATAGTTAAAAAAATACATAAAACATAAAACGCATGTGTGTACATAGTTGCTATTTGACAGGTATGCACAAATCGCCATTTTCAGCAAAGTAACACAAGTCTAGCGGAAGTTTAACGAAGGTTTTTTCTTTATATATTCGTATTTCTTATAAAGTATTCGTTATCAATTAATTGTAAATATTATTAATGAAGATACATTTCAACGATAACTTCTGTATCATTTCCATATTTGACGATCACAGATATTGTTTTCATTACAATATATGAACGCACGAGTGGCCTAAATAACCTAATTATTGTTATGTTGCATGTGCTACAATATGAATATATACACGTCGTAAAATAGTGATATATTGAAATATTGTTATAAACAAATCCAATTCGGCCATTAAAGTGCAGTTAATACCATTATTTTTTTGTTCATAATAATTATATAAACGCGTCAGTGCAGTTACCTCCTTTAGTTGTATATATACGTGAACACGTTAAATAGTGTAGTTACCTCCCTTACTACACATTTCTCCATTTACAAATAGATCTTGTTTTGTCGAACTGCTACTGTTTGTTATATATTCTTCAATCAGAGATAATTGATTGTAGTTTTGGAGAATTTTAAATGGAATATTGATCGTATCAAACAAGATACGCATACAATTAACGCCAAGGTATGAACTTCGTATATGTTATTTAGATCTAGTTAACTGTAAGTGTAATAATAGTTCATTGTATATTAATAAATAAAATTTGTTATTAGGTCTGTATATATTTTACAATGCAGGGGCGTAGCTAGGCATCTTATGATGTGTACGCAGGTGCTAGGGGGGTCCGGGGGCATGCTCCCCCGTGAAATTTTTTGTTTCTAGATCGTCTGTGGTGGTTTCTGGGGGCCTATCGGCATCAATGTATTACAAGTTTTTGATGTAAAAAAACGTTATGTAACTGATAATTACTCTTAAAACAAGAACTTTACATTACACATTTCCATTTCTTTACCACATATATATGCCCTTTTACGTCTTTTATACTCCCATTAAAATCAACAGTAAAACATTCAAAGCAGTTCACTACCTTATCAAGTTTTTTATGCACTCATTGCAAGTCAAATATACTGATGAGCAGCAAACAACATAAAACCTAAACAGCCTGCGAGTTACTCACAGGCTGATTTGGTTTTATGCTGTTTTGCCTATGCCATTTTACATATAGTTCTATGCAGTAAAGGGTTAATTCCCACAGAAAAGCTACTCAAACACAAGCGCTAATTTTCTGTTTTTGCGCGCTGCAAAGGTGTCAAGAACACGTTCGCTGTCTAATTCCCTTTCCCGGTAGACATTTAAAAGACCTAAACCAGACAGTCTATTGGTGTCATAGTGTTCCTGAGGTATGTCTTCACTCTTCTCATGACACTGAACGACCTCTCTGCAGTTGCAGTTGACACGGGCATACTGATGAGGACACATAACACCCTGTATATGGCCGGATACAGATCTGGGTGTGCGGCCGTGATGGTGTCCGCCACGTTGGTCGGCGCTTGGGGGTCAGCATCTTCAGTCCACCTGATATGAATTCGTATTTTGTTACTGATTGCGATGTATAATAAATTAAAAATGAAATACACGCACACATTAACGTTTGCTTAAAAACAAGTGATTTCTTTTTGAATAAATTAATAGCGTGCCTCATTTTTTACATAATTGGTCAGGTATTTCAACATAATACGAAATACATTTAAAAGAGTCTCATGAGACACTGACATTTACAACATTCATTTTAGGTGCATGATAGTTCGATACTAGCTGTATCAATAACATGAAACATGTTAACCCATAGTGGGCTACAGGCGTCATTTGCTGACAGTGTAGCTCCAGATCAGCCTGCACATCCGCGCAGTCTGATCTGAGAGCTATACTGTCCGATATTCTGTTAACTATGGTCTAATAGATTTATCAACGGACAATGTAGCTCCCAGATCAGACTCCGCGAATGCGCAGGCTGATCTGGAACTACACTGTCCGTCATATGACAAAAGTCGCGCTTAGCACAGCGTATTTCCGTATTATGGTTAGGGTTCTTACTTAAATCTCCATCTCTGAACTTCTCTGTGAAACATCTCCTTGGTGAGTTCTAGGTCTCCGCTGTAGGCATCATAGATCGAGTCAATCTGAACGTCAGTGATCTTGTTCAGGTTTCTTGGTAGGAGGTGTTGTGCGGTGAAGCGAGGCTCTGCATTTAGAAGACGCTCGTCCAATTCAGTTGAGAGGTGGTCAATGAAAGGCAGGTACATATTTTGTCGCCAATATGTGCTTGCGTCGTTAGCGGCAATATTTGGCCGATTGCGCTGTCTTTGGGCAACTCGCGGAAAAGATGATTCTACGTCAATTTGTCTGGCAATTTCTGTAGCACTTTCATAAAGCGTTTCCCACTCTGCGGGATTGTTTCTGTCAGCGTTAACCATGGCTTTCACCACCCTTGACTCTTCAGCGGCAACCAACAGATCACAGTCCTTCTTTTGCAAGAGAGCGGACAAGTTTACCAAACCGGATAGGATGTGCTCTGTGGCCACCAGAGTGATAATAAAGTCAAACTTTGATATGGATGCCAGGTGTGCTCTAGCTTTGGAGTCTCCATCTTCTGCAAGCGTTGTTAAAGCTGCACAAACAGTAGTGAATGATGACTTGAACGTGAACAGCGCGTCAGCGCGAGAAGCCCATCGCGTTTCACATAGTGTCTTTAGCTTACTCCTTTTGTCCATTTGATTTCTAGCTACTTCGTCTTCGCTAAGCGCTTCATTGAAGGCCGCTAGTCTTTTAGCGGAATAGTCGAAAGCAAATGCAATTGCCTGGATGATGTCCATCACATTCCGAACAAGCGGTTCGCGGCACGCATGGATGATGCACAGGTTTAGATTGTGAGCTTTACAATGTGTATAGACTGCCTCTGGGACGACCTGCCTTACACGAGCCTGTACACCGCGATATTTGCCACTCATGTTCGCAGCACCGTCGTATCCTTGACCCCTCATATTTTGGATTACGACACCTTTATCCGTCAAGGTTTGGAGGAATGAGTCCGTTAGTGCCGCTCCTGTTGTTCGACCACACTCCCCAAAACCCAGGAACTCTTCTCTGACTACACTCCGCTCTATGTCGTAAAACCTGACACACAAAGCCATTTGTTCAATGGTTGAACAATCGGTAGCCTCATCGGCGATGAACCCAAAACACGGACTTTTATTACAGTCGCGCACAACATCTTCAACGAGAATTTCTCCGCATATTTGAATAATTTCGTTTTGGATTTCTGGAGATAAGTACTTGCTTTTTGATTCTTTTCTCATCATGTGTTCTCGTAAGAGAGCATTATCCTTGCTTCTGTATCGCAGCAGTCGCACAAAGTTTCCATCATCTTCACTGTGTCCCCGAAGGGCCAGCCCCTGATTTCCACAAAGGATTATAGTTTCAATAATACACTTTAGTATGTGTCTGTTTTTTGTTATCACACTATCATAACCCTCAGACAACTTGCACAACACATCCTTTGCTTTGCCCTCAGATATTTTCGAGAAGTTGTCAGTTGCAAGAAGCGAACTTTGGTGGGACTTCAACGCCACGTGCCTCGTGACAAGTTTTCCGAGATTGCTCCAGTCACTGATTGATGTTGATCCAAATGCCTTTTCTTTTGAGCCACCACTTTGAGGACCGAAAAAAGACACGGACCACAGAACACACTATCCTTGCTAGTGGAATACCTCAACCAGGAGTTTGAAATGAACCAGTGGGGTTGAAGACGTCTTGAACACGATCCTTTCAGCCTGCAATAAGCATAATGAATGTCTAAGTCTAATAATAATACATGTTGTTGTAATTATACACTTACTCATTAATATGAACGGTGTTATTAAAACCAAAAGGAATGAGACAACATATTCGCGCGTATGGTCAAATTATACTAAAGTGTAAGAAACATTTTGAAATGTCAGATAGATTCTGGATTATTATACTGCTAGATATGCAAACAAGTTTTATTTGAAAAAGAAACATGCTATAGACCTACATCTTATGTGACGCGACGCGCGAAAAAAGGTCTTCGGACATATGCGAACAATGTAGCTCCAGGGTCCGTATTCACCAACCATTCTTAAGTTCAAGACATGACTTGAACTCAAGTCTTGATTTTAGAAACCCATCAAAACGTCTTAAATAATGGAACTACCAGCTTCAAATTTTGCATGTCATCATAAATATTGATTGCGATGGGGCATGTACAATTTTGAAGGCATACATACACTTTAAGATGGATTTCTAAACTCTTGACTTGAGCTCAAGTCCCGTCCTGAGTTCAAGAATGGTTGGTGAATATGGACCCAGATCAGCCCGCGCATCGGCGCGGTCTGACATGAGAGCTACACTGTGCGCTGATAAGTCAATGAGACCTTATTTGACAGAGTAGCGGACAGTGTAGCTCTCAGACCAGACTTCGCGGATGCGCATGCTGATCTGAATCTACACTGTCCGCATACATATGTCCAAAGACCCTTTTTCGCGCGACCCGGATCATATTGAAGAAACATAATATATCGCTTAATATTGACAAACATACAGTATGACACTTAAAAAGGCATTCATGTTTTTGGTATGAATTAATTAAGGTCCCTTAGGATAGCCATACAATTTGCGTTTAGTCCTGGTCACCTTGCGGTAGCGGCACGCGTAAACATTTGGTGTTAATACTTTGTCGCAATACCATATGGCTGATTGTGCGGATTACGCATTTAAAGTTGTGAAGTATAGGTTGAAAAAAAATGTGCGTGACCTCGCCATAACAAGCAACATCTTAATTTTTTGTCAGCATAATTATGACTTATCCTTCCTATTTTGATATATTAGATATAATATTGTTTATCTATTTCATAATACATGTGTGATTTGCATCAAATATTTTGCATACTGGTTAAGTTCAACCTTTGTATACTGTACAGTACAGTACTGTTATAAAATGTAAATAAACAATAGAATTAATTGTAACGTTATTACTTAACATAGTGTACTTTAGCTATATCCTACCTTGACGGAAACTGGAACGTATGGACATCTGTCCATTGCTTCGTAAGCACATTGTATCTTATCTCGTCGTTGATCGCCGTGTCTTCAAGCAAAATATCGGGATATGGTGGAGACGAAGATTGCATGTCAACCATTTTGAATAATCGCGGCAGACAAACATTTTCTAGGGGAATAAGTCTGATCGATATAACAGTACAGTTATGCCAGTATACTTCCGATAAAAATAAGCGGGACCACAGAAATGGTATTTAATCGATTTAGCAATTTTAGATATTTTTTATGCTGTCAATAAGGGGACGTAGAGTTGGTCGCAATAAATATACACCTTACCCCTACTAGGGTCAGATTTTTATTGCAGATTTGAACTTTTTATTTTTTCAATTTTTGGGACAATGTGTACGCAGCTGCGTACTCTGCGTACAGGCAGCTACGCGCCTGCAATGTATGTATTAAATGATATGAAAAAGGCACTACCTATGTATCGGGCAAAGCACTTTGATAGAATGTACACTTTTTACAGTTATTTGTCTTAAATATTTACCCATCTCTAATTTAAGGTGAGAACTAACTATACATTTAATCAGATCTTAATCTTAAAGTCTAGAAATAGCTGTAGATATGACTTTACACAAAATATGTAAACAAATATATTTTGAAGGCCTAATAAAATAATACTCGTGTTTACTGCAACATTGTTGGAAAACAATGGGATGGTTTGTTTTATTGTTTGCTTTTATTTTTTTATCCGTAATAAGACTTTAAACTCGTGAACAATAAAATATAAGATACGGATAGATTTGAGTGTAGACTTTATTTGATCTTTTTCTTTGCACAGAAAAGATGCACAAGCACTTTTGGCGCAGTTTTTTTGTGAGTGTACTGGAATTTGAGTGTACTGGAATTTGCGGGCGCTAACAAACTGAACAGTTGTCGGAAAAATTAGATTCGTTTTGTTCTCATAAAAAAGAGTTGTTGGCAGCGTTTTAAAGGAGTGGGCCGGTCACGGTAAACACTGGTATTATTTTATATGGCGTACCATAAGTTTAAAAGATAATCTCAATGAATCTAGCAATATGTTTAATATTTATTATACTCACGTTTTTGAGGGATTTGGGGTCTTTTTTTCTTCATTTTTTTTTGTAATAATGTCTCAAATGAAACATTATTGTTTAAACATATTTGCAACTTAGATTATTCACTCTCGATGGCTTCCTGGGTAGAACCAGTACTAAGCAATGTGGATTAATTATCTTGCTCAAGGATAAATAACTTGGCCGCGACGGAGGATCGATCCCACGACCTCTCGATCAGTAGTTCGGCGCTCTACCACTGGACCACGCATGAAACATTATGATGATGGCTCTGCACCCAGGGTCCCTCACGGGGGTCAAAAGGTCAAATACACTAAAAATTCAATTACAGTGTCATTTTTCCATAATCTTGCACATAACTTGGTGTATGTAAACGTCTATAAAAGATAAGCAACATTAAATGATTTTATTATTTTTATTATATCGAACTCGGACCGTCTGCCTGGGGTCCATGGTGGGGGATGGGGGAGGAGTGGGTGGGGGCCTGTAGTTGTGCCTGGAGGAAGGGGCATCACATACACTAATAATGCAATTACGGTGTCATTTTTTCATGCTTTTGCACATTAATTGGTATAATAACCATCTAATAAAGAGATACACAGCGTGTCAACTGATTTATTATTTAAAACTCTGACGTCTTCCCTGGCATTCGGGTTGGAGGGGGTGGATGGTGGGTAACAGGGGCTCAATTTATTTTAAAATTATTTCTCAAATGAACATTTTGATGAAGGGATTACATTGTATATACTGTGGGGCTGTGTGTGGGGGGGGGGGGGGGCGGGGTAGGGTTGGGGTGGGCGTGGGGAAGTGACCTGTGTGAATAAAACGTGGGTATTTCATGTATTTAACAACGGCCGCGCCGTCGAATTCGTTGTAGTTCTTTTTGTGGGAAGTGGGTGTGTGGATGGTGTATGGATACATGGGGTATGCTCAGTTGGACTCCAGAATTAAGTCCAATGGCATGTAAGTGTATACATAAAATTGGAATAGCAAGGTTATATTGGTTCGCATAAATATCCATCAAAATACTTAGGATGTTTTTTCTATGTTTAATGAATGAGACTTATAGGTAGTAGTTGGTAGGTAGTCGAGGCCATTTTACCCTTCCTAACAGCGGTCTGTATAAGGCCCCTTCTCCACCCAAATTTCTTTAAAATCATGCAGTTTTCCCCATTTTGGAAACTTAATTAACTCTGAAAATTCCATTCCCCAGTCCCGGTCATGGATCTTCTCCCCAATTTAGGCCAAAAGGCCCCTTTCCAAAACTAGTAAAAAGGCCCTGGTAGTGAGGAGGTGGGGTGGGGGTGTGGGAAATTTGTTTTTCTTCTTTTAAGCTGTTATTAGTGAAATTTCCTTTTTGTTATCTGTTTAGTGTTATAGAGAATATTTATTTAGTCTTTGTTACCTGTTATCATCAAATTGCAGTGCCTGTTTCATATTAAAAATATTGTTACATTTAACTTGCTTTTGATGTAAACTTGTGTATTTGTCATGCATTTTCCTTATTTTATGTATGATCTCTTTACTGGAATCACATATTTTTTTCTATCATATGACAAACTGTTTTTAATCACCATTGCTGTTATCATTTTTTTGTCCTACGGGGCCAAAATGTCACCCATTCCGTTTCAAAAAAAGTATTTTCCCCCATATTATTGCAGTAAAACTCACCTACTCGGAACCCATTTAAATTCGACGGAGAACCCGGAAATTTCGCCGTGTTTTGAACGTGTCACTTTTAAACAGTCAAAGGGAGTAGCCTCCCTTTATAAATACATTTGTTCTCTCTCGGTCAATTGTCCTGGGTTCGATCGAGAATTTGCGAATGTGTATTTTAAAAATAATGCTTTACGTTGTACCAAAATCGACAGAAATCCTGCAAAAGAAATGTAAGCATTCTTTTTAATTCATTATTTCTGTTCATAATAGAACGCCGGTAAGTTATTTTTTGGACAATTCTCGCCGGGCTGGAAGTTGTCAACTAGTAATCACTTTTTCGGTAATGGCGGCGATTACCGTAAAAAGTCAAAAAAATCCACAATGTAAACTTTCGCGAAAGTCGTGAAAACAATACGGACAAACAAAGCTCGACAAACGATCCACTGAGCTTCGCGCAAAGCGCGCAGCCCCGAAGCCCCGAAATTAAACAACACACATTTATATTATCACTAAACTTCGAGCAGCGAAGCCTCAAATTCTTCATATTTACGACATTCTTCCTGTCCGGAGTTTACCTCGTCCGGCCTGCTTCATATTTTTCAGAACGGCGTATGGTACGCGGATTCAGACTTGCATCAATAAGCGTATAAATGTCAATTTCTTACTTTTTCTTGTGATCTGCAGCATGTGACGTCAAGACTTGAGTAGTAACTGGTGCATCAGCGACTGACGTTAAACATGACGTCAGGCGATATGTTAAACATGACGTCATGCGATATTGTAAACATGACGTCAACGGTCATGTGCTTGAACATGTGCTAATTGCTTTGGTCTAAAATGTTTGCCAGTCTGGCAATGGGGAAGGGGATGTCGGTATTTTCAGATACACATCTGTGACAGATTACTTACCTAATTAATGCATTCTCAAATGAAATAAAAGTCCGAAGGATCATGCCACCACGCGCCCAACCATAGGCCTATGTTGTCATTTGGGACTAGCTATGTTACTGTACGTGTAGTCCGGAGTAAACTATAATAATTATAATTTGAGAAAAATTAATAATAACAAAGTATTGAGCTTCGCCCGAAGCGAAGCCCCGAACATTAAATAAAACAATAATATTTTGGTAAGCTTCTCGAAGTGAAGCCCATAGGGCATGATTTGTCCTGTTCTTCAATTTCGTAGCTGCTTAATTGACATTTTCAATTCAAACGAAGCGAGACCCCGAACACTAAATTAAAAAAATCATAGATCACAAACTGCCATAAGCTTCGAGAAGCGGAGCCCCAAATCGCTTACAAATGCATATGTTATTACAATTTTATGACAGTTTGGTAAACATGGTGAAATGGTGCTGTAAACGCCATAATAATGCCGAGCACAGCGAGGTGTATAACAACAATTTAACAAGATGTGTGTATCTTACAAAACGTTTAATTATTTACAGTTGTAGTCCCCGTCATCCAAACACACACAAGATGATTACGAGCGCAAACGAGCGTCTGGTCTCAATTTCATTAAAATGTTTAAAGGAATATAAATACCGCTTCATAATTTATAAAGGGGCTGGCGTGGCCCTGTAGACAACCGCTGAACTTGAAATCCGCTGAACCCGGGGTAAAGCCTCACCATCGCCACTGAGTTTCGTCTTTGTGTTCTTCAGCAAGGCGCTTTTCATTAGCCTCGTCCGTCGGATGGGGACGTAAACTGGGAGGTTTTGTATATTGGAGTCTATCCTCTAAGCACCTTAGTTTAAAGAACTATATATAAGAATATATTCGTTATAGTATGTCGATCAGGTTCCAGATTCCTCTGTGATCTCCTTCTCGAATAACGAATAATGTGTTGAGTCATTAACAACATTCAATTCATACCTTACATATTGAATTGGCTTATCCCCAAATAACACTGGCGAACCGGAGGCTATCATCCCACCCAACACCATCACTCACCTAAAATTCGGCAAGCAATGTTAGCCTATGCTTGTCAGATTTTAAGGGCCTCGCACGGGGTCATTATTATAGGATTTAGCAATTAAATGTTTTCAAAATGCACTAGAATTCACATTATGTCATGTAGAAAACAAAGAAATTTCGGTAAGAGTTCCCCTCTCTCAAGGGCGGCTCTAAATAACCTGTAATGTTTTGATGAGCAGTTAATGGCATTCATATTAAATTGTCTGATAAAGATATGCATATGGAATATGACCACTCAAAATTAAATTATTAAAACATGAAATCAAAAAAACACTTTAATTTGAAATGAAACAACAGCCCTAGATATATCATCTATTTAAATAAAAATTGACAACATATATAAATCATTCATCCAGTTTTATTAAACCAATATAAATAATGTGAATTTCCCACTTCGCTGTACTCTCCTTCTCCCCTATATTGACCCCTGAAATATTAATGTTCAGAATTGTCCAACATTTTTTCCAGCAGCTGTCCTGCAATTTCTTGTTTGCTTTAAACTGTTAATCACGTTTTTGTGACTTCACCATGAGATAGGAAGTGGTCAAAAACGAGACCGGAAGTTTCAATATGGCGGAATGACGGGCGTCCGCCATCTTGGAGACGAAATTGAAGTTGGACGCATTATGAAAATTAGTAGCGTTATTTAGTGAGTATTTACCATATGCATTCGCATGCATACTTGTACGTCTACAAACGTGTAACCTATTGTCGGGCTTCTGCTTGTGACTGTCGGTTTGAAATTATAATAATACAGTTAAAAATGAATTTGTGAAGGAAAACAAGATTGTTTAATTCTTAACTCAAGATCAATATCCATATTTGTCTATAATTGTATACAGGCCTGCCAAAACTCCGGATAAATAGCCCTCCGGAATTACGTCTTATGCTGATGATCTTGCATTGGTTCTGTACAATTGTCAACTCAGCGGAGGTCATTTATCTGTGTAATGCACTGGCTGAATATGCAATTAGTGGCACGTACATAACCTGCTGGTATGTTCACAGTTCAACTGCACACCCTAAGGACATACTGTACTTACATACTTAGTTCCTTCAGTGACACGCGCACATGTTGATTTTTTTATTTCCTTTAGCATGTTCAGAATAGGTGATTTATATAAACACAATAGTATACACAGTTATGAAAGGTAATATCATATAACATATACGTACACGATGATATTAATTATTATTTGTACATATTGTTTAAATTAAATTACACTTTTATAGGTGCACCTACATCTAAAGTTTTGATCCGGATCTTACATCATACTCAAGACTTTGATTGTCACTCTATAGTATTGAATATATCTCACACTATTGCAAAATGTGAAAGATAGTGTAATATTACTGCCAATCTTCATCTTGTGATAATCACACGTTATAGTGTTAAATATATTTTACATCACACAATCTTATTACAGAAAATAATTATGTGGTGTTGGTGTAAATGAATACAAAAAGGGTTCCTATATTTTGTGTTTTTAGCACGCGTCACTTTAGATTTTTCGTTTGCTCTGTAGAACAACTAGTACAGACGAATTTGGAGCCTTTTCAGCTATAATGCAAACCTAACAACTACCAGCCTTTTCAGCTTGATGCACACAGTAGTTCTAATGTTCATATGATCTACAGAGGTTAAATAGAATGCAAATGGCTAAAACCATATGGCCCATAAGTAGGGCATACATAAACAGCAATGTGCATGTTTAGAAAACTCACGTCTGTTGAAATGTTCATCGTACATGTGCATTATTATGTAAATGGATCATTAATACAAGCGATAACCCTACGCTGTGGAAAAGAATGTACCAATTGGTCGCTTATCTCTGTCGCTGTGACGTCACTCAATTTACTCGTCTGCTGCATATACACTACAGACTGGAAAAATAAACGCATAATAAAAAAATTACTATATACACACTTTATTCAACGTAATATTCCAGATATATCTCAACGTTTTTTGTACAAAATGGGGCTACAGCTAATTACAGAAAGGACAACTCTGTCATGTAGTAGACCTTTTAATCAAAGTATATTACGTTACATGAAATTCACAAATGTTGAAAATTGGCTTGAAAACATCAAGCCATTTCGGTATTATGTTTAATGTTAAGAGATTGCAACGTTTAAAGCCTAAGTTTGCTCGCCTGATTGAGCCAAATGCGCATTCTGTCGATAACGAAACATTAAAGGGGTAACTAATGGCTCTGCTGTTTAAACCTTCTTTCCGAAAGGACAGGCCAAATTTCGCCCTGTACCATTCGATTAGCAGTAGCATATTAAACATACAATATATAGCGGAAATACGCAAAATGCGTTTCTTTTTCCTTTCAGTATATATTAATAGAACACACAGTGCAGGTCGATTACCTAGGAACGATTGTCAACACAATTTTATACAGATTTAGAGTTTTCATTATTTTCAATTAAAAATAGAAGAGTTACAGTACCGAATTTAATACGATTAAGCCAAAGCAATATGAATGGCATTGAATGCGTACAGCATTCTCTTTCTAATGAACGTTAATTATTTTACCAACAGGGCATTAATATCAATATGCATTTTTGTGTCGCCTTGTCGAAGAAAAATGTAATACATTTGAATCACTTTGTCGTCCGTCCGTCCATCCGTCTGTCAGTTCGTCCGTCCGTCCGTGCATCTAAAATGGAGCAGAGGGCCATTTTAGTAGCCTGTCCAGAAGGAAAGGGCAATTTTCCAACAAGGGGCCTGGCCCCCTGTTTTTATGCTCAAATGATAGCAAAGAGCTAGAAAATCATAATCCAAACATTTTTGAAAAATGGCCCCCACCATAGGCTGTCCAAGTTCATTGGGCACACTTTGTCTAAATACTTGGACAAAAATAGCTGGCCTTTTTCTGAAAGAAGGGGCCATTTTCCTTTATATATGGCCTTTTATTTTTAAAGCTTGGCCATTTATTTATATGACTCCTTTGTTAATGACCCTTTAAACATAGCCCTTTGCAAGATGGCACCCCTTGCTCTATTCCGTCCGTCCGTCAGTCAGTCTTTCACGAAAACTTAACGTTGGCTATAACTTTCTCATTTCTTGATATTTCTCCATCAAACTTTCAATATTTACTTGGCATGACAACACCGACATGGCCATACTAAAATATAAAGATGAACACTGAAGGTCATTATATTGGTTGAATACTTTTTTTTTCTTCACGAAAACTTAACTTTGGTTATAACTTTCTCATTTCTTGATATTTCTTCACCAAACTCTCAATATATACTCATCATGACAACATCGACATGACCATACTCAAATATAAAGGTCAAGGTCACACTCATTATATGGGTTAAATACTCATTTTGTCCTTCACAAAAACTTAACGTTGTCTATAACTTTCTCATTTCTTGATATTGCATCATGAAACGTTCAGTATATACTCATCATGACAACATCGACATGACCATATTAAAATATAAAGGTCAAGGTCGAAAATCATTGTATTGGTTGAATACTTTTTTCTTCACGAAAACTTAGCATTGGATATAACGTTCTCATTTCTTAATATTTCTTCATCAAACTTTCAATATATACTCATCATGACAACACTGACATGAACATACTAAAATATAAAGGTCAATGTTACACTAAAGGTCACTATGTGGGTAAAGTACTCTTCTTTTTTTCTTCACGAAAACAACGTTGGCTATAACTTTCTCATTGCTTAATATTTCTTCATCAAACTTTCAATATATACTTGTCATGGCAACATCGACATGGCCATACTAAAATATAAAGGTCAAGGTCACACTGAAGGTCTTTATATGAGTTAAATCATCATTTTTTTCTTCACGAAATCTTACTCAGGCCAGTTTGTCAAGGTCATTTATCTGGGTTCAAAAATCCTTGTTATACTGACAAAGCGCTGATAAGCGACACACGTGTTCCGCGGAATACACATCAAGTTGGTAATTATCTTTGTTGTTTTTAGTTCGACTATTTAAAGAATAACAGAGCTTATGTAATCACCCCGGGGTCGGCGTCGGTGTCGGCGTCGGCGTCCCACATCAAGGTTTGCGTGTAAGCTGTGTTTACAAGTCTATATCTCTTATATTTCTTATCCTAGCACAACCAAATTTGGCCATGGGCTTCCTTATAGCATTATCTTAAGGGCTGCATAGGTTTGCATGTAAGCATGTATATATCTATAATTTTGGTTTGTGATTTCTTATAGCATTATGCATCTTATTCATACTCCACCATATTGGGGCATGGGCTCCCTCCTCCATCATCCCCCGCCCTATTCCCTCCACCCCCACCCCCTCCCCCCTTCTTTTTTTTTTTACATATTTCCGTGTTGTTTTAGTAAATTCTTACACGTATATGTTGCCCCATCCCCCGCCTCTCCCCCTCCCCACCGCCTCTCCCCACCTTCCCCAACTTGAAACTCTATTTTTTTTAATTATTTTTTTACATATTTCTGTGTTGTTTTTGTCAATTCTTACACATGTTGCCTCCTCCACCCGCACCCCACTTTCTGCCTCCCCACACCCCACTCGAAACTGGAATATTTTATTTTTATTTTTTTTACATATTTCTGTGTTGTTTCGGTCAATTCTTACATAGCTTCTTACACATATAGTTGCCCCAAACCCCCCGCCTCTCCCCCACCCCACACACACACACCCACTCGAAACTCGATTTTTTGTTTACATAGTTCTGTGTTGTTTTGGCCAATTCTTACACATAGCTATGTTGGTCCCCCCCCCCTCCCCCCCCCCCCTACACCACACACTCACCCCCACCCCACACCCACTCGAAACTGGAATATTTGTATTTAATTATTATTTTTTTACACATTTCGTGTTGTTTTGGTCAATTCCTACACATAGCTTCTTACACATATATGTTGCCCCCCCCCCCCCCCGCCTCTCGCCCCCCCCCCACCCCCACCCACCCGCCCACTCGAAACTGGAATATATTTTTTTTACATATTTATGTGTTGTTTTGGTCAATTCTTACATAGCTTCTTACACATATGTTGCCCACCACCCGCCTCTCCCCCACCCCCATCCCTCACCCCCACTCAAAACTCGTTTTTTTTATTTTATTTATTTTTACATATATTTCTGTGTTGTTTTTGTCAATTCTTACACATATCTGTCTTGCCCCCCTCCCCCTTGCCCGCCCTGCCCCCCCCCTCTTTGCCCCCCCCCCCACCCCCACCCCCACTCGAAACTGTTTTTTT